>JAMXBD010002693.1:0-170791 GCA_024138025.1 Combretum micranthum | reverse complement strand
CCCTAAGTTAAAGTGATTATTTCTCCATGGATATGAACATTAAACAAAAATTAAGGAGAAATAGTACAAAATAAAAGATAAATTTTATTTATTAAGCACAAAGTCTTATAAGAAAAAAACGAGTTAATTTGAATTTATTTAGAAAACTTGAATTTTTTTCGCAAAAGAAAAATTTCTCTCACTAGAAATTCTCACTCTACTCTATTCTACATTAGAAATTTGTTACATTGGTACAATACTACACAACGTCTGTGCATGTCTATTTATAGGTATTACGCATAAATCGTGAAGATTTTTATTGTAAACCCTAAAATTTTGTTATATTTAAGCTTAATCTTAGAATTAAAGGTTAATGGAAGTCCTAAAAGTCACAAAAGACTAGAATAAACCCTAGAGTTAGATCCGACAATTCTGTGTTCTTAAACCTTAAATAACGAAATTGAATTAATCATGGATAATAGTTTGTAATAATATAAAAAAGCTTAAAAATATCAGATTAGCTAATTTTTAGTGTATTTCGGATCCGAACAAGATCAGCTTTCGAAATGCGTGTCATGGTGCTCAGAATAGTAAAAATATTCTGATAATACCGTTAGGTCCAAAATAATAAGGATTTCAAAATATTGGTTTCGTAATTTTTCAGTAGCTAAAAATAACAGATATCGTATTTATACGCGTATTTTCTTTATTACCGGTATATTATTAGTCTTGTTTACTATTCATTACTATTCATCAATTTCTACTTTATCTCATGACCTATTCTTACTACCGATATACCTATTTTTCTACTTTTTACATTTCCAATACAATTTCACATCTATCATACTTCACATCTTAATTACTGTTTATTAAAAAACAACAAATAAAATCAATTTCCCCCCTCTACTACATCATGGCTGGTGAATCCTCCTCTCTCTTCTATCCAATTATTTTTCTTTTCAATTTATTTTATTACATCTAATTTCTCTCCACAAAACTCTATAAATACCCCATCTTCCTCCATTTCTTTCATACACTCAATTTACATAACAAAACTCGCCCAAAATTTCTCCATAAT
This sequence comes from Combretum micranthum, assembly GCA_024138025.1. NCBI lineage: Eukaryota > Viridiplantae > Streptophyta > Magnoliopsida > Myrtales > Combretaceae > Combretum > Combretum micranthum. The sequence goes on along the minus strand of JAMXBD010002693.1, from coordinate 169,734 downwards.
TTCTCTCTCTACAAAAACTCTCTTTCATTCAATCTTTCCCAAAATTCTTCACTACACATAAACCATCTACCATTCCTTACTACTCACATAATACCACATTCATCTACCATCTTCATTTAACAAAAATGCTCTTAGGTAAAAACCTTCTAACATTATTTATTTACCCATGTTATGTAACTTAGTATGACCATGGTGTTGTTTCTTGAAACTCACATGAGTTGTAGAAGCAATAACATGTTCATAATTTGTTCTTGTACATGTCAAGGATTCCTATTTGTTATTTTGTTATTATGACATCATATTGTTATTATGCTCCTAATCTTACTCTATATATATTATTAAGTATATGTATATCTATATATTTAGAGCCTAATGCTCACTAACATCCTCTAACTTGCTCTTATTATTATTGCTTTTTCTTTTCTTTTGGGACTAGTCTATATTTAGTCTTGGGTTGCTTTAATGAAGTTAAGGCTTCCAATACTTGACTGGGTTACCTTGATGAAGCTAAGGTTTCCAATATTTGATCTTAATATTATGCTCTTATTGATTCTTATATATATCTTATCTTATTATGATATATTGTTTTATTTCTCATGGCTACATATTCATGTTCATGCATGAGCATATTAATATTGTGTCAACAAAAATAAAAAGGGGAATTTTCTTAAATAAAAGAAGATAAGAATTCTTTTCAAAATAAACTTTTGTCACTTAAGAAATGATTTTTTCATAAAATCTTGGGAATCTATCTTAACAAATCTTTTCCAAAATCTAGATAAACTCATTATAAGTTTTTAGTAACAATAGAACATAAGGTTTTCAACAAATAATACATAAAGTAGATATACCACACATTGTTTTCAAAAGAATAAAATGGAAAATTCTTCTTTAAAAACTTAAGATTTCAAATTCTTAATTAGCAAAGGTTTCCTTAAACTTCCATGTGAGAATTTCACCAATATTCTAAAGTATTAAGGATTAGACAAGTTTTGTAAAATCATCAAGAAAGTTCTTTTCTAGAAATGAAATTTCTTAAGAATAAAAGTTAGTAAATAACTTAGGAAATCATTGCTATTTATTAGAATAAAATGAACTTTAGGAAAAACTAAGAATATGTAAATTTTAATCAGTCTTGATCACTATCAAGTAATGTTTAGAAGCTACCCTTTCAAACTAAGTTATAGGAATTTTAAGGAGGCAAAAAAAAATTTTTTGGACAAATTTAATTATTTCCAAAAGGTTAAAAATAAAATTAAAAGGAGGAGATACTCACTTAAAATGATTCAAAGAATTTTTCCAACAAGCTAAAGTGGAAATTTCGAAGTTTTGTTTTTCCAACTTCTAAAACACATTGCTTTACAAAAATCATTGTTGAGACAACTTCGCTAAATTCATGCATATGATATGAGTCAATATATATATCTATATATATACAAAGAATATTTCCAACTATACTAATATCTACATTTTGGTACAAGTATTTTTGGATAAAGAAAAGTTTGCAAACTTATGTTTTGAAAACTAGAATTTTCGTGATGAATCTATACCTTATGGTTTTGGAACCCAAATGACTTTATATGACAAAAATAACCTTAGAAATGGATAGATCTTTTTTAATAGGTAGAAAATGGTATATAATATGTAAAATTCATAGTTAAAATGAGCAAGTTATGATCATTTTAAGTTGGAATTTCTACTTATACGAATTTTACCGCAACTAGAGAATATAATTAGAAATTTTGACTAGAAATTCCGTAGAATACTCATTTTGGATATTTCCTTTGTTTAGGAAACGAGGAGGAAGACATGTACTACCTTGAGGACTATTACGATTAAGGGAGTATCATTGAATCATGGCCAAGTGAGTCTACTTCCTTTATTTTCATACTTATGAATGTGCTTGTAGCTTAGTCGCACTAGACTTAAGAAAAGATAAAATTGAAGATGCATGTGATTATAGTGTCGATGGAAGAACTTTAATTATATCGAGCCATGAATTGCATATGATGAGTTGTGTGTTCTATTAGCATGTTGAAGTGTTTGAAATTGGATGATCATTTGCTAAAAATTGTAATTCAAATGGCTAAACTTTAAATAAAAATTGAGACTTGCACTTCATTTGTTGAGTCACATTTCATTTGCTATTATATAATTGGTGGGACAAGTGTATGATAGTAGTAGTTGCCATAATCAGTACTATCTATATGTGGCGAATAGGAGCCAGAAAAAACTATAAATTGATGGCGAGTAGGAGCTAGTAAGAACTGCATGTTTTTTTTGGAGATTAGTAGTCGGTAAGATCTATAAAAATGGTTTTTAAAGAAATGGTGGCTGTAATTGGCCGGAATACCTAACCCCGAATGAAGGGCGTAAATTCATTCAACATATAATTTTCGAAAAATTATATGTCTTGTATGCTCATGTGTTTTTTGCATTCCACTTGCTTGTTTAATAAACTTAGTTGTTGTTTTGTTTTAAGTATGATCATCGAGTTTATTCTCACTAAGCTTGTAAAGCTTACATCCTATAGATATTTGTATACTTAGGACCATCTGTTCTTCGCAAGGTCTCACCATATCCACGTAAGTTCTCTTTTGGGAGCTTTTGAAGGAAATCTACTTGAAGGTTTAGATTAGAATTCCTTTAAAATCTTTTGATGAAGTGTTAAGTTATGTGTAAAGACTAGTAACCTTTATAAGATCCTTGGAAATTTAGCGGGGGAATACCCCTATGATTTATGTAATAGACTCTTATTTGCTTTTATGAGATAACTTTATTTCTAGATTCTTGTATGTTCAATTTTACTTGCTCAAATCATACTTTCCAATAGAGTCTCCCATTACGTATTGTACGCCTTATATGTAATACGCAAACTTTTGCGTAACTAAGGTAGTCATTCTTAAGTCTTGATATTATATGTGGTGGACTGCTACATTTAGGGTACCATTTGGAGCGTGACATATATTCATTGATATAACAGATTCTTTTTAATAAACTTTGTACAAATCTTCATATGTATTATTTTAGAACAAGGTCACCTTTCGTGGTCAAAACCACGGCCTTGAAAGTTGGCTACAGTAGAAGCTGTGTTCTTCTTATTAGAGGTGCAATTCATGTTGGCTTGAATCGTGGGTATAACCGCGGGCGTGATTCGTACTTTTGCCTTGTATTATTGCCCTTGGTTCATTTCTTGAAGACATGGTTTGAGTCTGTCTTTAAATCTGGTTCAAACCACTTTAATTATTTTTTTTCTTGATCTTAGGAGTTGAAAAACAACATTTACACAATAATAGCATAAATTTATAGGACTTTATCTAATTATGAATAAGATAAAATTTGAATTCTCATAAATTGAATAGAGTATAACTGACTTATCAACAAGCTAATAAGAAAGGTATGTTGACGAATGAGTATGTGTATGTAGAATAAATTGTTAATTAATGTAGAATTAAAAATTTTGATGGAAAAGCTTGATTTAATTAGAGTAAACTGAGACCTAAAATGAAGATAGAAATGATGGATAATAATGTAAGGTGATGGGAAAAAAATATCCCTTTAGGAAAGAAATGGAAAGATTATCAATTTTAGGCTATAATTGATTTATTTATCAAATCGGGAAGCTTGAGATGTGGTAAATTGTATACAAGCTATTTTTATTTATATCAAATGAGAAATTAATACTTCTTTAGTAAAATGGTTATAGGAACAATTAAATAGATATGAGACATGTTTAAGAAGAAATGCATGGACAATTGTGATAACCATGTGACTTAAGACAAGTTGCCAATGAGTTACAATATGGAATAAACCTAGGTAGCCAATAATAGAAATGAAATTGGTGACATAATGTTAAATTGCTTAAGTGGTGATGTATGACATTTAATTGGACCATGGGCAAGTGAACCCATGATTGTAAAAATGGGCACCTATAAGTGCTTATTTAGTTATAAACTTAATGAGATGATTGTGGAATGCTTGCCAGAAATTTTAAAGGACTAAATATTCTACATGGTGGAGAAATTTAGGAATACATGTTGGGATCCTAATTGTTATGTATTATATATATATATATATATGAGTTTGTAGTCGCAAGTAAGATGTTATGATTATAAATTGATGACCTAAGATATGTTTTAGAGATATGAAATTTAGGAATTACTTAATGGATGTAAAATTCATATTTAGGTATTACTATGAAATTAGGACCAACTTACCTAATTTTCCTCTTAATGACCAATGATAAAGGAACCAAATGCCAAGGGAGGTAGTTAGGATTTTAGAAAGGGATATAAAGAGAAATTCTCACCATAGACACATTATGGACATTAATACTTGATATAGTAAATTTAGATAAGTGGATGATGGAAAATGGAAAGTAAAATTGGTTTAAGGTATAGAGGCTCAATATGCAAATAATGGTCTCAATGGATAGCTCTTAGGTGATTAAGAGTTGGTTACTCAAAATAATGAGACCATTAACGAGTTGGTAAACTTAAATCTCTAACCAACTCAAACCTAAATAATTAAATTAGAAAACTCTGTTAGTGATTGTGCCCTAGGCCAATTACTGGATATTGTCATTTGATATTTATATATAAATAAATAGAGGCATTTCTTTTGTATTGTTGCATATTTACTTTATAATAGAAATCCATGATTAATTTATTATTCTAAATGTTCCTAGATGCTCATTATTATGGAATAATAATGAATTAAATCTAGTATGAGTTTTTTATTTGGTGAACATGGGATGTATATTTGTATAGTGATACAAATCAAACTCATAGGCACATACTAGATGACTGTGTGCTGAACTGACCCACTATGAGATCACTACATGGAATATTGTCATAAGTGATTTTCATAATAATTATGTCAGCGTATCCTTAGACCTGAAATCACCATATGTTCTAACTGAGAAAACATTATGTTTCAACAATCAAACGTTATCTTTAACCGGATAATTATAAAGGTTAAGTTTGGGCATAATATATATCATGTAGAGGAAGTTGAGTGATTTAGATGGGATTTGTCCCTCTCGTTGTGAGAGAGATATCTTTGGGCCTCTCGATAAGTGAGACTGAGAAATGCATGGCCATGCTTAAATGAATTGATAGTGTGATCAATTTCATTTGTATTATCAGATCACTTTGAAATCGAGAAATGATAAGATTGAACAATATAAGAATGACATTTTCCATGTCTTATGTTCAATCTAGATATCATGTGACAAACGAATAATGACATAAATTATAGATCAGATAAAAATCGGATTACTGATATTCACCTAATTTGGGTAGACATAATGTCTTGCTAGAGACCAATGATGTCTTGTAGGTCTAAAAGGTGTTTAGGACCTATTGCCAACATTAGGTGTACCTACAGGGTCACACACAAAAGAACGAATGAAATATATTATGGGTTTATATTTAAACCTATAGGAATTATTATATTTATTATTCTTAAATAGTTTAAGAATAATAAACGATTATGACATATAATTAATATTCAATGAAATAATGTATTTTATTAAATATTAAATAAATATTTTATCATATTTATCTTCAAGGGTTTCCTATATGTCTATATATATAGATCTATAAACAGCCTTTTAGGTCAGACTCTTTGACGTCACATTAGACGGCAGAGAAATTCTACAAACCTAAAAGAGAGAAAAGAAGAAAAATAATTCTGACACGAATTGGATTCATGTTCTTGAGTGCTAGCACACAATCGTTCACGTGTGGATACCGTAGAGGGGATTGCGAGATTACGGTTCCTACAAATCCGATCTGCTGACCGTTTTGAAAGCATCAATATAAGGTATATTCAAGAAGCCTTCTTTTTGTTCAGATCTAATCAAGAAACATGGATACTGGTATAGGGTTTTCGTTTTTCCGCTGTGTTTTTTACAAAATTTCAGAAATTTTTGTATCAATAAAACCCTACAAACTCGACACTTAAAACGAATGACATGGCCACCTAAGCAATGATAATTATCTATAACTAGACTTAGTGTACGCAAACGAGTTGGATCTTCAATTAAGATCTATGCCCACATGGACCTTAACCTTTGTAATTCAAGGAATAAAAAAATGAATAAGTAATATGATTAGTTTATTTCAATTTGTTCTAACATGAGCGTTTAAACCATGGATAGTTAATATTCATTAAATGTAGAAAGAAGAAAAAGGTATTGAAACAATCACCAGACACGTAGTAAATGTGTGTTACTTAGTAGGATAGATTAATAACCAGACAAAAACTTAAACTTAGCTTAAATAAGTATCGGTTGCTGTTATGCCCTGAGGGTATCCTAGTAGTAGTGCACAAGCCATATTTGTATACTATTACTAGTTAATCTTGAGAGAATGACATATTTTCAAATAGCATGATCTTTCAGTTGCATCGATAAGAAATGATAAATACATATAAGCCATAAATTAGTAAACATCTACTATCATAAGTAGTGAATATCATAATAGTATTATAGACCATAATTCTATTCTATAAGTCTCCAAATACATAAACTGATAATACAAGTACTAACTAACTTATAACTAAAAATAAAGATAAATAACATAACCCGAAGATCCACATTCTTCTAGCTTCTAAGTTCTTATCGGAGCCAGGCTCCTGGAAGATACAAGCCATGGTCGTAGAGTCAACTTGAAAGGTCTTGGAGTGTGATGAAATTACGGCATCAGTGAATAACTAGACATATAACACATCAAGCAAGTTTATTAACAAATCATATGTAATGCAACAATCAAGCATATGCATAGATACAAGTTTGGATGATCTAGAATCCAACAAGAAATAAATTTGCACCCTCTTTTTAGGGTTGAAGAACAATTACTTAATAACCCACTTACCTAGGAGAGACTAAGTACACAAGGAAATCAATGATTCCTAGTTTTAGGATTATCACTTTAATTTTAGGATATTTTAATTGACCATTTCCTGTATCATACCTTAGAAACTCCCTAAGTATTAATTATTTCAAAGTGATACTATAGACGATGTTCTTTGTTGCCACTTAGTTCCCGTAGAACCAATGGAACAAAGAAAACCTTGGAAGAACTAATACTTTAGAAAAACCAAGCATCAACAGAGAACCAAAATATTAATACGTAGCAGGCTATCACGTATTTTCATTATGAATTGTGCAGTTCGTGTAATGCATGACTATTTTAGTTATAAAGCCAGTAATTTATAGTCAGGCTTATGGTGATCATACAATACACACACAACATATAGCTTCCTTTTCTCAAATCATCAGATAATTTGTATTATCACTTTAATTATCTTTGTTTGTCAACCAAACACACAGTTCACAACACATATCCAATACATTTCCACAACAATTGTATTATTATCTTTGCATTACATATGCAACTATTTATAAACACAAACAATGTAATAGATTTGAGTTACTCACTTGTTTATGATGGCTAATCATAATAGTCTATTGGGAAATTGTAAGCCCTGGCTTTCTTTGTAAACTAAGCTTGATTTCGAAACCAAAAACCCTAAACCAGAATAGCTAGGGTTAGAAAGAAACCTAAAAACCCTAAGTCCGGCTTCACCGAGAATAAAACCGTAGAACTTTTGAGAGCTAAATAATATAGATTATAGTTCAAAATAATATATCGAAACATAAAAAGATTAGTTTTTGGGAAATTATCTGTTTCGAACCCAACCGGGATCCATTCCAAAAAACCGGGTCCTGGGACTCGAGATTAGAAAAATAATCCTGAATACTCATTAAGACTGGAATTTAAAAGGAATTCAAAAATATATTTATTATAATTTTACGGGTTATAAAAATTACAGTTATAGCCTTTTTATCGTATTTTCTTTACTAACCGGTAATTTAATTGTCTAATTTACTGTTCATTACTATTCACAAGTACAAGCCCATACCTTAGTCATACTCACAAGCCATACCCCTACCCCTACTCCTACATCCTTACAATCTACCTTACCTCATTACATCATATTCCTTACATATACTTTTCCAACACATTTTATTACACAAATTAAATTTGAAAAATTGTAAAACTCTCATTTTCTCTACCTCTCCTCTCAAGGCCGGCGCAACCCCCTCCCTTTCCTTCTCAATTGTTATATTTTTTCCCTTCTTTATTTTAATCACACAAACCCTAATTCAATTCCCTATATAAACTCTTTTATGCTATTCCTTTCTCTTTCTTCATTTCATTTTTGGAAAATTTTACAAACTCCTTCTCCTTCTCTCTTTTGTTGCCGTGAGCCATACACACACACGCACACTCATACACTTTTTTTTCTTCCACTCCTCTTGTCTTACAAAGCTAAATAGGTGTAGATCTAAACCTTACCACCACAAAAACATGTAATGGCTAGATCATTCATGTGTGGGTTCATAAAAATCCCCATGAGCTTCATGCTAGGGACATGAAACCACTAGAACATGATTATCAAGCCATCATAAGTTGTGGATCTTATGTTTAAAGCTCATATTTGTCATAATCATAATGTATGTTCATATAGTGATGATTTCATGTAGGAATCTTGCTATTATATTATTATCATGGTAGTATACTTCATTTCATGCATCTAGCATGATCATTACACTTAGATCTAGCTTTTAAATATCTATTCTTTTACATGATATTGGATATCTCATGTATTTATTGTGTTTAAGATGAATAAATGGTCAAGAAGATTTTCGTCTTATGTAAATGAATGATTTTTTATATCTAAAAGTTAGGATATTTTTGAAGATGAGCCAAAGAGCTTAAGAACAAATTTTGTTTCCTCAAAATGAACTTTTGTAAATTCGGATGTGTCGAGCCTGGATTTTTTCCACTCATCTAATCTGGTTCATTTCTCATAACTCGATTCACATTAAACCCGAACCCATTTAACATGAATCCTCGACTAAGGGTTAAAAGAAATTTTCATTTTTGAAAACTTTAGAGTCGCCACCCGATATAAATCGGGAAAAAATAAAAAGCTAGGATCAATGGGTCGGTTGATCCTAACTTAGCTACTAGTCTGTGAAAATTAGATTTGAAAAATCAACTTTTAAAAACCAGATATCATGGATTCGGGGCTAACCTATTAAAACCAAATGGTTACCACTTTTGGAATTTTAAATTTATAACCTATCCTTTTCATGCTCAAAAATTCAAATGATACATTATGAAACAATATTCACAAGTCACATTATTCATTTTTTATTTTTATGTGCTTTTCTTTCATTTTTATTATTTTTTTAGAATATAATCATTAACAAAATATCTTATTTTACAAAATATTTATTTACTAAACAAAACATTTTTTTATTTTTTTAATGTCGCCCCGCAGGTGTCTACGTACTCGCTAACTGAGATCAGACAAAACGTAGTTCTTTTAAAAAAATTTAATTTGTTGGTCAATTTTAATTTTTTGAACTCTTTTCACTTTAAATTCATTAAGTTTCAAATTTTATGAAAATCATTTTTTTTTATGATCCTATGACCTAATCACTTGATTTTTTATTTTTATGAAAAACATATTTTTCTAAGTCCGAAATCATTTTTTTTTTAGAAAATTTGTTCTTTGGAAAATCCAATTTTATCATTTTTATTTATTTTTATTTTTATTATTTTATTTATTATCATTTTTTTAAAAAAAAATCATCACATAAACTCACATATATCCAGAATAATTAAGAAATATATTAAAAATATTTTTCATGCATTAAATATGCATTTCTAAGGCAATTTGCGTATAAATACACATTAAAAATATTCAAAAAAATATCAAAAATATCAAAAAAATAAATTTATATAGAAAATAAATATTTTGATTTTTCTGGATTTTTCTGTATTTTTCTGAATTTTTTTGAATTTTTAATGAATTTTTATGAATTTTTTGCTATTTTTATTATTTTCTGAAATTAATTATATAATAAACTATTAATAAAATAATGCGGATTAACCTGGACCGTCGGATGAAGCGGACGAGATCTGGAGCGTCGATCTCACTGACCGATCTGGATCGTCTGATCTTGTTGACTCGATCTGGGCCGTCTGATCGCTTGATGAAATCTGGGCCGTCTGATCGCTTGATGAAATCTGGGCCGTCTGATCGCTTGATGAAATATGGGCCTTCTGATCGCTTGATCAAATCTGAGCCGCTGATCTGCTTGATGAAATCTGGACCGTCTGATCGCTTGATCAAATCTGGACCGTCTGATCTGCCTGATGAAATCTGGACCGTCTGATCAGAGTTACCGTTGACCGATGACCGACGACCGTTGACCGATGACTGACCGGGTTGGATTCGGATCTTCAGGTCGGATCTCGGAGCTCCGGCGGGTGAAGAAGACGATGACGCGACTTTTCGGGGTGGATTCCGGCGGTCCGGTGGTCCTCGGCGGCTGGAAGCTTGTCGGCCCGACTCCTGCTGTGACGGCGCGTCCTTTGGTGGTGTGGCTTTCACTTAGAACGGCGGCAAGGGGCAGCTCCGGTGGTGTTGTACGGCGACGTTTGAAGAACAAAAAAAAACAAATTTTCAGAGAGAAATCCGATCAATTTGATCAAATCCAAACACACTAAAAACATCCAAATCAAGTTTTTTAACATTGTTAAAACACTCAATTTCAATCAAATTCGATTCAATCACCTCGATTTGAAAAATTCGAATTTTTTGTTCTAAATTCGAAAGTTCGAATTGATATGTGTTGTAATGTGTTTTTCTTCAAATTGACTTGTGCCTTTTGCTCCTAGGACCTCCTATTTATAGGTTGGCAAGCTCAATTTTCAGTTTCGAACAGTTTCGAAAATGAATCGATTTTTGCCCTTTGATTTTTTTACGAATTTAATTCGAAAATCCATGATAAATTGTTTGAAACTGATGAATTGATGATTGTTTTCATATTCCATGTCAGATTCATCCAATCAATTTTTGTAACTCCCCATTCATGTACAATTGAATGCTTTATACATTGAATTTTGTAACTTTTGGGTTGTTTTTTGCACTAATCTTTCACATTCTATAACCACTTTGCAATTCCATCATCAATTTGATAATCAATGTTGTTTTGTCAGTTAAAAACTGATGCAAAGTAAGGCAAAAGTCACATTTGAGGAAAATGAAAGGACAAAAATGAAAAAAGGCAAAAATTTGCCTTTGCTAGGGTTTGAACCTGTGTCCTAGCTTGAATGTGTGTTTGGGTCAATGTGTTAACCAACAGGCCATTTGCCTATGCCTTGATCATTTAGCCAATTTCATCAATACTTAAGGCTTTTAGAAAAATGAATTTAATTAAATTTTAGCCTTAATTAATTGGGCAAAAATTGGGTGTCTACAGCTGCCCCTCTTTGTGGTAAAGTTTGAACAAAACTTTTGCCACAAAGACAAAAAGATAACCAATTTTTGCTTAGCTTCTCCTTTAGACTTGAGATTCGGTTAGGTCATTTGCCGGACCTATTGGGCTTTGGTTTTGGTCATTTGCCGGACCAATGGGCTTTGGTTTGGTCATTTGCCGACCAATGGGCTTTGGTTTGGTCATTTGCCGACCAATGGGCTTTGGTTTGGTCACCATCTGGAATGGATGGATTTTCTGACTTCTGTCTTGTTCACTATCTTAGATAGATTTCTGAATTTTGTCTCATCACCATATTGTGAATGAATTTGGATCTTGTCTTGATCACTATCTTGAGTGAATGAATTTCTGAACTCTGTCTTGATCACATCTTGGATAGATTTTCTGAATTCTGTCTTGATCACCCTCTTGAGTAATTGCTTCTGATCTTGTTACCATCTTGGTAGAAGTGTTTCTGGATCTTGTCACCATCTCGAAAGGATGAATTTTGGGTCACCATCTCTAAAGGATGGATTTTGGGTCACCATCTCTAAAGGATGGATTTTGAGTTTGGGTAGTACTAGACTATCTGTCTAGACTGAGGGGTATTTGTGATTTTTCAATCCACTGGGGTTTCTTTTTTTTTTTTTTTTCTTTTCTTTCTTCTCTTTTTTTTCTTTTTTTTTTCTTTTTTTTTTCTTTTTTTTTTTCTTCTTTTTTTTTCTCTCTTTTTTTTTTTAAAATGCTTCAATTTTCTATCAAAATTAGTTATTCTTGCAGTAATATTTTCTTTTAAAATAAGAACAATCAAGACCAAACTGTATAAACATTCATTCAGTATTATAAGATGCTCAAATTTTTTTCTGATGATTCAAATGGTGTTTGATGGAAATTTCAGAAGAATTTTGTGGTTAGGCTTTGATTCACTTAAAGAATTTCAGGCTTTGATTCACTTCAAGAATTTCAGGTTTGATTCGACTTCAGAGAATTTCAGGAATATCAACTTTGCTTATAATTAATTAAAATAAAATCAATTGATCACTTGAAATGACAAATTTATTGATCAAGGATAATACAACTTTACAGCATCTGAGTTCACAGGATCCTTTAAATTGGGTCCATCCATTTGGGAAAGGATTAATGCTCCTCCCGATAAGACCTTCTTCACTATATATGGTCCTTCATAATTTGGTGTGAACTTTCCTCTGGAATCTTGCACATTTGGCAGCATTTTTCTCAAACCAAATCACCTTCTTGGAAATTTCTTGGCTTAACCTTCTTGTTAAATGCTCTAGCCATCCTTTGTTGATATAATTGCCCATGACACATGGCGGTTAATCTTTTTTCATCTAAAAGATTTAACTGTTCAACCTTTGTCTAACCCATTCAGCTTCTTCGAGCTCTGTTTCAGCCAATACTCGGAGCGAAGGAATCTCAACTTCTACTGGTAAAACAGCTTCAGTTCCATATACCAGGGAATAGGGCGTTGCCCCAGTTGACACTCTTACAGAGGTTCGATACGCCATTAATGCTAATGGGAGCATTTCATGCCAATCTTTGTATGCAATCGTCATCTTCTCAATGATTCTCTTGATGTTTTTGTTGGCGGCTTCTACTGCTCCATTCATCTGTGGGCGATATGGAGTGGAATTCCGGTGTTTAATCTTGAATTGCTGACATAAATCAGTCATTGCATTGTTGTTCAAATTTGTACCATTATCGGTAATGATACTTTCTGGAGTTCCATATCGAGCAATGATATCTCTTTTGATGAATCGAACCACAACGGCTTTTGTCACACTGGCGTATGAAGCAGCTTCAACCCACTTGGTGAAGTAATCGATTGCAACTAGTATGAATCGATGACCATTTGAAGCTTTTGGCGATATTGGCCCGATTACGTCTATTCCCCACATTGAGAACGGCCATGGTGTTGACATTGACTGTAATTCCTTTGGAGGAGCATTTATCTTGTTTGCGTAAATTTGACATAGATGACAAGATCTCACATGTTTGATACAGTCTGATTCCATGGTTAACCAGAAATATCCTAGCCTCATAATCTTTTTAGCTAGCATATATCCGTTCATATGAGGTCCACATACTCCCTCATGAACTTCTTCCATTAATTTTTGAGCTTCTTTTCATCTACACATCTCAACAGGGTTGTATCAATGACCTTCTGTATAAGGTATCTCCCTTAACAAAAATGACTTGCCAGACGTCTCAATGATTTCTGATCCTTTTTTGTAGCACACTCAGGATAACTACCTGTTTGCAAGAAAATTTGATATCTTGAAACCATGGTTCATTTGATCAATCACAGCACAGAATGCGGGTTCACTTCTTATTCGGACTTGCAAAGGTTGTATTCTTACTCCTTCAGTGAATTGGATCAAAGAGGCCAGAGTAGCCAATGCATCAGCAAATTGATTCTGAGTTCTCGGCACATAAGTGAAGGAAATTTCTTTGAACCTTCCTGCTAACTCAGCCAAGTGATTATGATAAGGAATCAACTTGGGATCCTTAGTTTTGAACTCGCCTCGAGTTTGGAAAATGATAAGTGATGAATCTCCAAACACTTCGAGCTCCTCGATATTCATTTGAATTGCCATTTCTAATCCCATGATGCATGCCTCGTATTCCGCTACATTATTTGTGTAAGGAAACATTAATCTGGCTGATGCCGGGAACTGTTCTTCTTTGGTGAGATAAGGACTGCCCCTATTCCACACCCGTATACGTTGGCTGCTCCATCGAAATACAACTTCCAATTGTTGTTTCGGCTTCTGTTTCTGTTATTCTGATGCCTTCATCTGGAAACTGATCTTGTTCCTTTAATTCTTCGTCATCAACTGGGCTTTCTGCGAGTTGATCAGCTAAAACTTGTCCTTTGACTGAACTTTGATTCACATAAATGATATCAAATTCAGAAAGTAGCATCTGCCATTTCGAGATTCGACCTACTAAAGCCGGTTTGCGTGCCAAGTATCGCAATGGATCATGCTTCGTAATCAACTCGATCGAGTAGAAGAGCGTATACTGCCTAAGCCTGTGCATAACCCATACTAATGCACAGCAGGTTTTTCTATCTCTGAATACTTTTGTTCTCCATTTGAATTTCTTGCTTAAGTAGTAAACAGCTCTTTCTTTTCCTTCCTCATCTTTTTGCCCAGCACACAACCCATGATTCAGGAAGAATTGTCAAGTACAAGAACAATGGTTTCCCCGGTTTTGGAGTAACCAGTACTGGTGGATTTCAGATACTGCTTTATCCGATTAAAGGCTTTTTCACATTCGTCATTCCATTCAATTAGGGCATTCTTCTTCAGCAGTTTAAACAGCGGTTGGCACTTATCAGTCAGCTGTGATATGAATCGAGCAATGTAATTCAACCTTCCCAAGAGGCCTCTGATTTCCTTTAATGTTTTTGGTGGAGGCAAATCCTGAATCGCCTTGACTTATCAGGATCGATTTCTATCCCCTTTTGGCTAACCATGAATCCTAATAATTTTCCAGATGTCACTCCGAAAGTGCATTTTTCTGGATTCAATTTCAACTGGAACTTCCTTAATCTTTCAAAAAGCTTCCTTAACACCACTACATGATCATCTCCTTCCTTTGTCTTGGCGATCATATCATCTACATATACTTCCACCTCTTTGTGCATCATATCATGAAGTATAGCAAGCATTGCTCGTTGATAAGTTGCCCCGGCATTCTTGAGACCGAAAGGCATGACCTTGTAACAAAAAGTTCCCCAGGCTGTAACGAATGTGGTTTTGACCTTATCTTCTTCGGCCATTAATATCTGATTATACCCTGAAAATCCATCCATGAATGAAAATAGATGATTTCCAGCGGTATTGTCCACTAAAACATCGATGTGAGGCAACGGGAAATTATCTTTCGGGGTTGCTTTGTTTAGATCTCTGAAATCCACACAGATTCTTACTTTCCCGTTTTTCTTAAGTACTGGCACTATATTTGATACCCAATCCGAATAATCAGAAACCTCAATGAATCCTACTTCAAGCAACTTTTTTACTTCATCCTTGATTTGGAGGAGTAAATCCGGCCTAAATCGCCTTAATTTTTGCTTTATAGGTTTAAAATCCTCCTTTGTTGGCAATTTGTGAACCACAATGGATGGGTCTAAACCAGGCATATCGCTATACGACCATGCAAAAACATCCAAGTATTCGGCTAGTAACTTGGTTAAATCTTGTGCCGTGCTCTCAGGCAATTTCCCCCTATCCTCAGATTCCTAGGGTTTTCACTTGTTCCCAAATTAATCACTTCAATGGTTTCGGGAATTTCAATCTTCCTTGTTCAAAATTTTGCCAAATTTCTTGTGTTCTAAATTGATAATCAATATCATCTTCAACATCTAACCCAGTAGAGTTAGAGGTGATATTGATATTTTCATTAATTATACGCGCGAGATATCCCTGAACTTCATCACAATTGTCGAATCTGGTTGAATATGAATGAGGAATGTATGAGAATATGTGAAAACACAAATGGAAATAAATTTTATTAAACTGGGACGGTGTTTAAGTACACTTATTTGAGCATCACATAATACTGAAAAACACAAACACAAATCTAGTCTTAGATAAATTCTTACTTAAAAGACTTAATACTAGCGCAAGGCATAGAGAACCAATTTCTCAAGATCATTTCTTTGGATGAAGCATCTTCTTTGATATCATCTGGCTGCTGGATATGATGTGGCTTTGGAAAGGAATGGCTGATGTGAGGAATTTTGATGATTGGATCATACTTCTTGTCGAGCTTCCTCCTTCTCATTTGGTTTTTCATTTCCGCCACTTCAGCACAAGTGGGGGAATAACCCAGTCCAAAGGTTCCCACCTGAGTTTCTTTCTCATCACTCATCATACAGACTTCGTCAAACATTTGAAGCCCGAAGTCTTCTTCTCCTTCTTTTCCAATGTAAGGGACAGCTGTCTCCTTGTAAATGGCATAATCCTGTTCTCCCATAACAGTGATGAGTTGACCATTGGTATGAACTTAACTTTCTGGTGCAGGCTTGATGGTATTGCCTGGCAGCATGGATCCATGGTCTTCCCAACAGCAGATTGAATGTTCTGGGGATATCAATCACTTGGAAAGGAATAATGAAAGTTTGAGGCCCGATGATGACTTCTAACTCCACTTCACCTATTATATCTCTTTTTGACCCATCAAAAGCACGAACCACAATAGAGCTTGGTTTGATGTCTGACGGTTCAATTTCCAATAAGCTCAAAGTGGCTAAGGGGCACACATTCAAAGAGGATCCATTGTCAACTAATACTCGAGAGACGATCTTTCCACAGCTTTTGACTACGATGAAGAGGGCCTTGTTATGTTGATCCCTTCCTCTCCCAGTTCTTCAGATGAGAAAATGATTTGCTCATTTGCAAAGATTGAGTTGATGATATGCCCCAAGGCTTCTTCTGATACACCTTCTGGAACTTTCACTTCTTCTAAGGCTTTGAAAAGAGCCTCACGGTGTACATTAGAGCTAATCAGCAGACTCATGAGCGATATTTGGGCAGGTATTTTGGCCAACTGCTCGACAACCTTGTATTCACTTGCTTTCATCAGTTTTGCCAATGCTGACTTCTCTTCATCTTTCTTTCCTTCTTCATTTTGCTGCTGTGGCATATTCACAGTTGCATTCTTTCCGGTCGACTCATAAACTCTTCCTGAGCGAGTAAGGCCACCAACCATGGCCATTGAAGCATGATTTACCGCCTTATAATCAAATGGAGCGGCTTTATACTCACTCACAGCAAGGGGTATCTGAAAGGTATAGTTCCTAGGCTTTGATGAAGTTGATCCATCTTCACTACCTTTGCCTATTTCGATTTTGATGGATCTAGGTCCACCTTCGATCATACCCACAAACTCGTCTTCTTTTGCTTTCTTATCTTCCTCTTCAAATTCTGGACCCCATCCAGTTGGAGGAGCGTCAGCATAGACACGGGGCTCAAACCAGTAATCCATTAAATACTGGTATTTTCCATCATTTCCCAGGGTTCCAATGGTTGGATCTCCAGCCTGATACCTTTCCCATAACTCAGCCTGTGTGCTCGATCTCCTTGGTTTCGGGATCAACATTTCCAGAATCTCTTCTTTTTTAATAGTTCCTCTTGTAGTAGCTTGTAAATAGCAGGCCTGGTTTTGGTGCGGTCTCTTAAATTCATATTGAGCAAATGACCCTTCTGGCGAAGGTTCCATGCTACTTGTTCTATGGTGATTGGCAACTCATCCAGATTGATTTCTTGATCCGGCACTTCAGCGGTGATCATATTGATGACTGGTCCATGGTTTGGCAGTGGGTTAGTAGAGACGTTTGGAGTCTCAACGAAATCCAACTGGATGACTTTTGCATCAATAAGATCTTGGATTTTATGCCTAAGCCTCCAGCATCTGTCTGTTGAATGCCCGATTTGCCCCATGTGATATTCACACTTCAGCTCAGGATTGTAATATCTAGGCTTTAAGTCTTCCCTAGGAACTTCAAGATTGATCAGATTATCGGCCCTTAATTTAGCTAATACTTGGCTAAGGGGAACCGGAATTCGAGTGAAGTTCCGCCTGCTGAACCTTGATTGTTGATTTGGGACTGCACTTTGTTGAGTCTGATCCTTATTCTGATTTTGATTCTGATTTGTTGACAACACGAAAGACTTAGTAGGGCCAGTTGCATCTGAAGTATTGACCATGCTGACGGTTGAATCTTTCCCTTTGTATGGGACATTTCTCGGTGCAGTATATTTCTTTTCTTGTTGCAATTTTCCTGCCGAAATTGCATTCTCAATCCTGCACCCAGCTATCACCACTTCTGAGAAACTTGCTGATGCATGCCCAATCAGATGGGAAAAGAAAGGTTCCTCTAGCGTGTTGATAAAAGTGAAAGTGAGGTCTCTTTCAGGCATCGGGTGGTGATCCTTGCAGCCAATGCTCTCCAGCGCTGAGCATACTCCTTGAAAGTCTCTTCTTTCTTCTTCTTCAGATTGCTTAAATCCCATACCGAGGGCGCCATCTCAATGTTAAACTTATACTGATTAAAAAACGCCCTAGCCAACTTGTCCCAAGTATCAATTCTTGATGGTCTAATTGGGCGTACCAGGCCAAAGCAGCACCAGTAAGACTGTCCTGGAAGGTTTGCACCATCAGCTTGTCAAACTTTGCATATTGCCCCATTCGTCGCATACAATCTGGTATGCATATTAGGGCAACCTGTCCCGTCATATTTTTCAAATTCCGGTGCCTTAAATTTCTCAGGGAAGGCACCTTCCTCATATTGAGGCAAATTCAGGATCGCGGTTTGATCAAAACCATCGAACGTCTTCATTTTCTCAAGCAGTTTTCTCTCCATTTCTTTAGCCTGAGCTTCCAGTTCTTTCTTCAACTCAGCCGCATTAAACTCATTTGGTGACTCCTCTTGCTGAATAAGCTGTCCTTCAATTTCTTTTCCTTTCTGTGACCTTGAAGATTCTTCAGAAGTTGTGGGGTCTTGAGTTGTGCAAGACTCTGTGTTAAAGCCTGCATCTGTTCAGCAATTCCAAGGAGGGTTTGTTCCACGGTGTTGAGTCTTTGCTCATTGGTCTGGTCTGTGGGGTTGCTCCCGGTGTTAGACTCTTAGCTCGGGATCTGGTAACAATAGGGCTCCTAACCGGCTTGGACGCTATCTTTCAAGTTTTGACTTAAACTCGAATTTGCTAGACCTGGACATTTATTATTTATTAATATTTTTTTTAAGAATAAATGAATTAATATACATATGCAAGAATGTAGATATGCTATCACACAGATGCAAATGGGGATATTGACCAATGATTTTTTTAAAAAAAACATTTGTATTAAAAGATAATGTTTAACATAACAAAAACTTCTAATGGTTTAGAAACCTTATTTCCTAGTGACTGAATTAAAACTACTTTCTAATGGTTTCAAAGAACCTTGATTCCTAAGGACTAAACCTAAACCAACTAAACCAGTCTTCTTGTCTTAGTGGGGCAAACAATCTTGTCTTCCAGGGCTAGAATTTTCTTTTGAGCTGCCTTCAACTCAGCCTCTAAGAATGAAATTCTGCTTCCAGCACTTTGCAGGCGATCCACCATTTCCCTCTCTCTTTCTTGGAAATCTCGGTGACATACTTCCAGGCGAGCCGAAACAGCTTCCATGTAAGCAATTGTTTCAGGGTCAGGTTCCGATGGTGCTGGTTGAAGGACATCGGGAGCTTCATATCGAATATCCTTATTCTTCTTCATTTGGCTAGCCACATACCACCTGGTTGCTCTATACTTCTTGTTTCCTTATTTTCTGGCTCGACTTCAAAAACCGGCTTCACCTCTCTATTTTCCCATATAGCTCGGATTTGATTTAGCTTGAATTCTTTAGCTGGTAGTATCTTGGTTGGATCCAAATAATCTAGAGTGACTTGCTCCAAATTAGGCTTGACAGTAATATCTTGCAGCATACCATACTGTCTGATAACACTTGGGGTAATAACCAGTACAGCCGGTGAGTCCAATTAGGGGTACTGCCATGTATTCCTTGCAACTTAGGATGGCTGCAGGGCTTTTGAACCAGCGAGCTTGCCACATCATGTCTTCAGGTGGCATGTCTTCAAGAATGGCAATTATATCCCATAGAGGATGATCATCTTCCATGTGGACCCTTTCAGCAAAGGATTGGATGAGATCATATTTCAGGCTGATGAGGGATCCATTAGCCAAGTCTTTTCCGTAGTGCTTAATGTGGCTAGCAAACCAAACCATAGTAAGTGCATGCTTGCTTTGAACTTGCCTTGTCCTTTAGACTTGATGTGATTCAGACTACGGACTTGTTCGGCTAGAAGAGCAGGAACATAGGATTTGCCAGCTAAATATTGAGAAACCAGCTCTATGACCCGGAAGTGGATGAACAAATTGCCATTAGGGAAGAGAATAGTTGCAAAAGCAGCTACTATGAAGGCATTAACCCGGTTTTCTTCCCAAACTTCAAGTGGTATACTGAAAGTGGATCGGTTGCTTTTAAAGTATTCAGGAGTTCCAAACCAGTCCATCAGTGTGGTTAGCGGATGCAATATTCATTGCAATCATTGATAGCTTCAATAATTGGTCCCCTCTTGATCCCCAAAAACTCTGATATAACACGGACCGGGCTATGCTTGAAATTTGGAATATAGATTCCTTCAGAGGTAGGAGGTGCTTGGAGTAGTCTAGTATATTCCTCAATGGTTGGGCTAAGTACATGCTGACCAAACGGAAGACAGCTTCTTCAGGTTCCCATAGATGAGTGAGGGCCCGGAACATGGTGAATGGAACATGGATCTTTGGTAGGCTGAGGATTGGGCCTAATCTATCCTCAATGAATGACTTTTGGACTGGAGTAAAACTGACAAACCATCGGTCCAGTAGGAGCATTGGATCCTTGAAAGGTTCCACTCGATTTTCTCTAATAAGGCGAGCCCATAAGCTATCGCTACTGTCGGTTGAAGACATCATTTTCTGAAAATTTTTAAAAGGTATAAGCTAATATTTACAAAATTTTTTAATTTTTTGACAGCTTTTATATTTTTTTTTAGAATTTTCTTTTTTTTAGTATTTACATATGTACATTTATTTCAACTTCATTTTTTTTTAGAAAAAGTTGGTCAATCCCATGCTAATGAATGCATGATTTGGTAGGGTTCTATAGGTTCCCCGATTTAGTATACTAAACCGGAGTGGGAGGACATTTCTTGATCTAGAGGGTGGAAAGCCACAGCCCCCGGACCTTACTTCGTCCTCCTCGCTTAGGCTCTTAAGACGGCCCTGGTACGACCGTATCTAGCACACATTATGCTAATGCAAATGCAAATGCAAACAAAGAAATCTTTTTTTTTTTTTTTCATATTTGCAAGGTTAGTATATATTTACAAAACAATTATTCAATATAATATACAAAGAATCATATATTCACAAAAATTGAGCAAGGATAAATTTAAAATTTAAAATTCCTAAGTGGCTAGCCCTCTTTTTTTAAAAAAAAAATTTAAGTCCCCAGTGGAGTCGCCAAGCTGTCGAGCCTGGATTTTTTCCACTCATCTATCTGGTTCATTTCTCCTAACCCGATTCACATTAAACCCGAACCCATTTAACATGAATCCTCGACTAGGGGTTAAAAGAAATTTATTTTGAAAACTTTAGAGTCGCCACCGATTAAATCGAGAAAAAATAAAAGCTAGGATCAATGAGTCGGTTGATCCTAACTTAGCTACTAGTCTGCGAAAATTTGATTTGAAAAATCAACTTTTAAAAACCAGATATCATGGATTTCGGGCTAACCTATTTAAACCAAAGGGTTACCACTTTTGGAATTTTAAATTTATAACCTATCCTTTTCATGCTCAAAAATTCAAATGATACATTATGAAACAATATTCACAAGTCACATTATTCATTTTTTATTTTTATGTGCTTTTCTTCATTTTTATTATTTTTTTTAGAATAATCATTAACAAAAATATCTTATATTTACAAAAATATTTATTTACTAAACAAAACATTTTTTTTTATTTTTTTTAATGTCGCCCCGCAGGTGCCTACGTACTCGCTAACCGAGATCAGACAAAACGTAGTTCTTTTTAAAAAAATTTTAATTTGTTGGTCAATTTTAATTTTTTGAACTCTTTTCACTTTAAATTCATTAAGTTTTCAAATTTTTATGAAAATCATTTTTTTTATGATCCTATGACCTAATCACTTGATTTTTTATTTTTATGAAAACATATTTTTCTAAGTCCGAAAATCATTTTTTTTTTAGAAATTTTGTTCTTTGGAAAATCCAATTTTATCATTTTTATTTATTTTTTATTTTTTATTATTTTATTTATTATTTTTTTTAAAAAAATCATCACATAAACTCACAATATATCCAGAATAATTTAAGAAATATATTAAAAATATTTTTCATGCATTAAATATGCATTTCTAAGGCAATTTGTGTATAAATACACATTAAAAATATTCAAAAAAATATCAAAAATATCAAAAAAATAAATTTATATAAAAAATAAATATTTTGATTTTATGGATTTTTCTGTATTTTTCTGAATTTTCTATGAATTTTTATGAATTTTTTACTATTTTTATTATTTTCTGAAATTAATTATATAATAAACTATTAATAAAATAATGCGGATTAACCTGGACCGTCGGATGAAGCGGACGAGATCTGGAGCATCGATCTCATGACCGATCTGGATCGTCTGATCTTGTTGACTCGATCTGGGCCGTCTGATCGCTTGATGAAATCTGGGCCGTCTGATCGCTTGATCAAATCTAAGCCGCTGATCTGCTTGATGAAATCTGGACCGTCTGATCGCTTGATCAAATCTGGACCGTCTAATCTGCCTGATGAAATCTGGACCGTCTGATCAGAGTTGACCATTGACCGATGACCGACCGGGTTGGATTCGGATCTTCAGGTCGGATCTCGGAGCTCCGGCGGGTGAAGAAGACGATGACGCGACTTTTCGGGGTGGATTCCGGCGGCTCCGGTGGTCCTCGGCGGCTGGAAGCTTGTCGGCCCGACTCCTGCTGTGACGGCGCGTCCTTTGGTGGTGGTGGCTTTCACTTAGAACGGCGGCAAGGGGCAGCTCCGGTGGTGGTTGTACGGCGACGTTTGAAGAACAAAATAAAACAAATTTTCAGAGAGAAATCCGATCAATTTGATCAAATCCAAACACACTAAAACATCCAAATCAAGTTTTTAACATTGTTAAAACACTCAATTTCAATCAAATTCGATTCAATCACCTCGATTTTGAAAAATTCGAATTTTTTGTTCTAAATTCGAAAGTTTCGAATTGATATGGTTGTGTATGTGTTTTCTTCAAATTGACTTGTGCCTTTTGCTCCTAGGACCTCCTATTTATAGGTTGCAAGCTCAATTTTCAGTTTCGAACAGTTTCGAAAATGAATCGATTTTTGCCCTTTGATTTTTTTACGAATTTAATTCGAAAATCCATGATTAAATTGTTTGAAACTGATGAATTGATGATTGTTTTCATATTCCATGTCAGATTCATCCAATCAATTTTTGTAACTCCCCATTCATGTACAATTGAATGCTTTATACATTGAATTTTGTAACTTTTGGGTTGTTTTTTGCACTAATCTTTCACATTCTATAACCACTTTGCAATTCCATCATCAATTTTGATAATCAATGTTGTTTTGTCAGTTAAAAACTGATGCAAAGTAAGGCAAAAGTCACATTTGAGGAAAATGAAAGGACAAAAATGATAAAAGGCAAAAATTTGCCTTTGCTAGGGTTTGAACCTGTGTCCTTGAGCTTGAATGTGTATTTGGGTCAATGTGTTTAACCAACAGGCCATTTGGCCTGTGCCTTGATCATTTAGCCAATTTCATCAATACTTAAGGCTTTTAGAAAAATGAATTTAATTAAATTTTTAGCCTTAATTAATTGGGCAAAAATTGAGTGTCTACAGGATGGAAAAAGAGATGTATTTTGAAAACCTATTTTCCAACTCCAAAACATGATTTTTATGTGAAAAATGAAGAGCTTATGGAATAGGTATCAATAAGAGATGATTTTAATAAGTTAATGGTAGATCTACTAACAGAAATTGTCCAATAAGAAATATTTAGAAAATAGAAAAATTTGGATCTTAGGATAGTTACATGAAATTCGTAACTACGAAAAGAGGGTATGTAAACACCTATTTTTCAAACTCAAAATGGAAGTTTTATTAAGGAAATGAAGTCCTTAGGGGATAGGAATAATGGAGCCTTAAATTTTAAAGTATCAAATGACTTTTTCTTAAAGAAATCACTTAAGAATCATTTCTACAAAATTCGGATCTAGGAATAGCCAATATTCAAACACTTGTTTACAAAGTGAAAAATCAGGATTTTTGTTAAAAAATGAAGACCTTAGGGAATAGATATGGTAAAGACTTAAATTTAGAAAGAATAAATAAATTTTATTAAGGAAAATATCTAAAACAAGTATGATTTGTCAATAAAACAAAACTAGTCTTGCTAAGCTAGGTATTCATGATATCTTGTTAAGTAAAAGCTTTCTAAAAATGTTCTCTAATAGAATATCATCAAAAACATACATATAGGAAGCTCATAACATACCATTCATGATAGTAATTTGTTAATATTGCATGCATATTTGGTATGGATAGTAGAAATATCATAATTCCTCACAAAAAAATTTCGAAAATGGATGTTTGGATACTGACCAGAACTGTTCGGATCTTTTCGAGACTTAAAATTTTTCAAAATTTAGATATCATGTTAGAATTAGATAGATCTTTCGAAATAGATAGGAATTGGTATATAATCTGCAAAATTCCGAGTTAAAATGACCAAGTTATTGCCGTTTTAAGTTGGAATTTCCAATAATGACGAGAATGACGAACTTAATAGTTTTTATGAAATAAAATCGATTAGATATGAGTTGAAATACTCATTTGGGTATTTCTTTTGTTTAGGTGAGTTGGATCCCGAGGATTCATTACCATTGGATTATTATTACTAAGAGACCGGCGACCAATGGTCAAGTGAGTATTACTTCCTAATTTCATTTCTTGCTATTAGTTGCACTAGATTATGGTGAGTTGAGAAATTGTATTAAGAATATCGGAATCGGGTGATTAACTTATGCTTATTCAGAATATTATGGGATTGATTGTCTGCAAAATTGTTGATCACCTAGAAATTGGTATAAATAATTATTTGGATTGATAATAACATGGACATAATCACTTCACATTGGGTATGGAGCATTAGCATATGTTGATTACCCGTGATTCTTAAACGGCTAAAAGTTGGTTGATCGTGATCCGTAAACGACATAAATGAGTTGGTTGATCGTGATCCGTAAACGACATAAATGAGTTGGTTGATCATGATCCATAAACGACATAAGACCCGTGATCCATAAACAACACCTTAATTCAATGGTAGTACTACAGTATTCGTTAATCTGCTAACCCCGAATGGAGGGCGTAAACCCATTCACATATGATTTCTGGTTGATCATATGATTGTTTGTTCATGTTGTTGATGCATTCCATATGGTTTAATAAATAACTTGATTGAATGATTTGATATAAATGTCTTTATGGAAGTATTCACTCACTAAGCCAGTATAGCTAACCCACCCCCTCCCCCCCAACAGCTTTTTCTTATTGCAGTTTTCAGTATATATGATTAAGGCCGAGACATCCTATTGAGCAGGTACAAGAATTAGGAGTTTTTGTTAGAAGTTTTTGTTCAATTTTGTATAGACTTTCATAGGAAATCCTAATGTTTACCAGATGACTGTAAAAACCGCTTTCAAACTTGATATTATTTTGCGAAGGAATGCCCTGGAACTTTTGTAACTAACTATGTCTCATGGTTTATATTCGATGCTTATAGTATGGCAAATTAAACTATTTATCTCCATTGATTCATGTATATTCTATTATCGTAAAGGTACGCCTTGCATCTGTACATGACTTTGGAATGGTTGTGGTAGCAATTCCTAAGTCTTATATAGTTTGCGATAGACTGTTATGTTTAGACTACCATATGGGGCGTGACAGAAATCCTCAATGGTATCAAGATCACCTATTGAGATGAATAAGAATATTCATCAATAAAACATAAATTATATAACTAATCTTCTATGAGTGTCTAAGTTTTCTATATTGGTATTTGATTTTATTCCTATTATTTGTATTGATCTTTTAGTGGTCTTATGGTAATAATTATTATTTAATATTTTATTTCCATTTTGCTTGTCTTAATCTTATTTGATATATATATATTTTTATCAGGTAGTTGTAGAGTTTATGTTCAGTAGATCAATATTTTATCATTACTATTATTATTACTTTTATATCGTTCCTTAGTTGACCTATTATGGTAACTAATATTTATTTTCTATCATTTAGTTTCATCGTGTTTCTTTTGATCTTTATTCATGTTATAATCTATTATTTATGAGTATCACATTATCTTTAATTCTAGCTTATCTACTTTTCCATTCTTGTATATATATACCTATATAATACAGCTATCGTAATTTTAATCTTTTATTATACACAAGTATTTTATTTGCAATAATTTCTAAAGATTATCTCTTAATCAAGCATTATAAATATTAATATTAATATTTATTTTTTTATTTATTATATTTAAGGTTATGTCTCCTCTTCTTTTTTTTTTTTACATATATATATATATTTATCTTTGTTTGTGGACGAAACAGACTTCCATGAAAATTTACACGTATGCCAACATCCTACGCCGTTAGCGTTGAACTCAAGGATGCTGGTGTTCATATATTTTACATGTATCTTTGTATTAGTGTATGTTGGCTCAAGGCCGCCAGCTTTACAACATACGCCGGCACCCCGCCGTCGTTGAATTACAGTTTGCCGGCATTCATTCATTTTATGTGAAAAATTTTTTACACATTTTCTATTTCTAGTGTACGCCATCTTAACATCGCCGGCATATTCTTGTACGCCAACAGCTTTTAGCACTTACATGATGGCATAGGGCTAGTGTTGATACTGTTCATCGCCTTCCTCATTTTTCCTCTATTTGTAACTTATTTTTCTTAAGTCATATGTATATTTTACTTGTATTTAAATTACTTCTAAGTATTTTCACATGGTCTACAACCATTTCTCATGACATAACAATATATACAACATCCTATAATCCTCGTACTTGTGATTTCTTAACTTCTACATATATGATAATGCATTAATCGAGTTTCAAGATTAGATATTACCTTGTTTGAGCTGAGTTGAAGGTGTTAAACTCTTTTGAAAAGCTTGAAATGAACTTAAGTTAATAGAAACATTGTTTAAGCTACTGTTTAATCATGTAATCTAACTTGAAACGAATTGCACTTACCTTCTTTTGTTGATTTTCCTATGCTTGTTTAATGGTTGAGTTTATATAATTTGGTGGCTAGCTTTTGTGTTGTTATTTGAGTTGATATGGTGTGTTTTGTGTTGCTATTATAGGGCTGGTTTCATGCTCTTTAGTGGCTTTGTTTGTGACTTAATAAATGAGTATTTATATATAAGGAGAAGGCAGCAGCTCTAGCTCTATCTCGACCAAGAAGATGAAGTTTATTCCACTGAATTTCTCATTTGCATGCATGATGTGCAATGCATTTATTGAGCTGCTGATTTGGAATATTTTAATTGGTTTCTTCACATTTACTTTTGACTTTTGTTGCTTATGTGACTCGTCTCAAAAATTCGACTATTCCAATTTCTAGGAATTTCTAGCCGCTTGTTGTGCGCAATTTGCACCGAATTTGTGCAAAAAATAATATAGTAATATTTAATTAATTTCCTTAATTTTAGGATAGTTTATTAAGTTAAACATGTACAAATATGTCGGTAATTTGAGAGTTCTGTCTCCAAAAATTTATTTAAGCTTCCACAAATTTTCTAGGTTGTTATTAAGTTCAACTTTGGATTTAAAGTTTATGCGATTAATTATTTTTAGGGTTTTATCTCCCGCGGTTAGGATTTTCTAAGCTTAATAGACCAATTTTTGTTTCAGTCTTTAATAGCTTTAGAATTCCCTAACTAGAACAATCGTATGGTCCAAATATTTATTTGGAGTCTAGATTGTGAGTTATAGATCTGTTTTTGTTTCTATTATATATTTATAACTCTAACGATTTATCCTTGAATTATTGTTTTCTAACTATAAACTTTTTTTTTGTTTATTTACTGTTCAATACACTTGAAATCTCTTTCAATTATTTTAATACTTTGAGTTTTCGATACTAGATATGAAATCTTATCTTTGGTATCTGTTACTATCTATAGAACTTTGCTTTAGGGTTTTAAGTTATATATAAGTTCATTATTACTTGTGGCTTTAATCTAAGGTCCTTATTGAGTCTTACACTAACCTTCTATTTTCTATATTTGTATTTTTATTCATTTCTATTTGTATGAAATATCTCAGGGTTTACAGTTGCTACTTGGCCACTTACTATAGGAAGTGGCATCCTTGGACTGGATTGCGAGCTTGATCATAACTTCGGAAAGGATACGGTAGATTGGGCACTTAGGCCTCCCTGAAATGTGTGGTTGGGCTCCATGAATAGTTGATAGGGGGATTTTTGAGACTAGACGGTCAATTAGAGTAAGGATGAAGTTGGAACGAGTTATATGAGGGAGTGTGGCCCTTTATAAAGTGTCACAATAGACTATGCTCATTGATGGAAGGACATAAGGAGATAAACTAGACGAGAGTACTTCTTTGTTTCTTTTTTATCTGATAAGTTTTGGAGGCTTGTTAATCTCCCTTCCTCGATGCATGGTCCAGGAAGGGACTCCTTCTGTTGTCCATTGTTCAACGGGAGTCATGAGTAATCTTGTATATGTTAGTGTTTCTAAGATGTTGGAAATACATTGCTTGTGGACTTTAAATTAATTACTTATGGATGTTGCATTAGAATAGGCACGTGTGACATGCGTGCATATATATCTTTATTGTGTATTGGACTTTGCCACTCATTTTTTAAAATTTCAGGTACCGAAGATGACATTTATGTGGATTTCTGCTATGTTCTTTGGGTTTTGAGTTTGATGACTTAGAGGATTGAGCGTTTGATGTTGAATTACTAGGTTATCTTTATGATGCTTTGAAGTATTTTGTTTTTATAAATATTTGATGGATAACTGTAAACTTTAAACATCAAACTACTTTACTTTTATGAGCCTTGGGCCAGTTTTCTTTTGATTTCAGGTTGAGCTTGGCCCCTTTTTGTGATATGCCCAAGTGGACTTTATCATGTTTTATGTTTTCCTAAAAATCTTTATCAAACATATCAATTTTAAAATAACCAAAACCATGGAAAAACAAACGATACTCTAGAACATTTTTTATAAAATTAATAATGATTTCTTAATTAAAATGTAATTAGCAACCCACTTAGCTTAATGAACACCTTAGATGTATATGGCTAAATTGCAACGACTTGTGCACTCAGGGTGTCACAATAAAATTATAGGGTTTCACAATGCTAGTCCTGTTGCTAGTGGCAAGTTGAGTGATCAATCAAGCTAGGGAGAGAGGAGGTCCTCGCATGTATGACAATTGTGCGAGGGGGACACTGACTTCAATTATTTCCTTTTAATAAGTATTTCTTTATTGTGATTTATGTTACCCTAATGTGGGTTTGTTGGTTGTATGTGTATTCATAGCTAGTGGAGAAGTAGATTTATTGCATGGGGGACCAAAGCAAAGTGCTAGAAAAAGAGTTAGCTGAAGAGAAAGCCAAAAACGACAATCACATTAAGATGACGAGGGAGGTAGGTCTCTTGAGTGTTCTCAATTGTTTACTTCATCATAAATATGATTAATGCTAGGATAAGTAGTGCCATCTTCATTAAGTTAAAGTTAAAGGAGTATACCATCAATCACCTGCAAAGAGAAAGAGATGAAGTTAAGGAGAGGGTAGTGGTACTGGTGGGTGATTTAGTCGCACAAAGGCAACAAATGCATGAAGAGTAGCATGCTTTAATAGATGAGAGATTATCCAAGAATGCACGGGTCTAATAGATGAAAGTTATCGAGGAGCTCGAGATAAAGAGAAAGTAATGTTGTGTTAGCTTTCTAAAGCATAAACAATGTTTAGGAATTATGGACTTCAAGTAGGTTGGCTAAGGAAGTTGGAGCCTTAAGAATTGAAGTCTAAGATCTCAAGTTGAGGAAGATCATTCTTTCAGTGGTTAAGGAGAAGTGCTAAAAGATTATTTCTAGAGTGAGCATTGAGAGGACAAGGGGGTTGGCAATATGCAAGAAGTTGTTAAGCCCACAATTTGAGACTTCCTTAAAAAGTGCACATGAAGTCACATTGATTGGATTGTTTGGCAAGATTACCCAGATGCTAACTAAGATGTGGAGATTACTGAGAGTGATCAGGTTGAGGAGGCTTGAGCCAGGTTTAAGGAACTGGGTAATCAGATGGCTCTAAGGGAAAGTTGTTGAGGATACTGTTGAGTTTGTCAATTTCATTTCTAAGCAATTGGATCCTATGAGTGGCTTGGTTTGTTCTTTTGAGGACACAACTAATCATGTACATCCTAATCTTCAGCAATTAGCTATAATGGAGCCTTTTGTGAGGCTTACTACCATTGCTGAAGAACAAGGGGAAAGGATCCATGATGTGTCGAGTGGCAATGTTGGTAAAGGCTATGCCTTTTGATGGGGTGACAAATGATCCTCCATTTATGTCAATTGAACCTTTTGAAGTAGAGTAAAGGGAAGCTCGTGATTTGATCAATGAGTTGACCTAGCATGTCGAAGTCAATTGATAGCTTGTGATGTAGTTTTTCGTTCTCTTTTGTTGAAAGTATGGGGTATCATTCCTCTTTTATGTAGATTAGTAGGTTTTTGCCAATAAATTCATGTTATCTTTTCCCCTTGTAACTCTTGGTTGGTATGCCAACTATTTTCCTTGTACCTTGTAATTTCTTGATTACGAAACATCAAATGGTTAGTGTTCTTTTTCAATTATCCTTTTACATCCATCTTGTAGTGATTCCATCCTTGTGAACTTGATTTTCTCTTTACTAAGCGTTGTGAATGGATAGCTGATGACAGGGCTCGATGTACTTGATAAATTTAATTTAATCCTTAATTATAAGTCCTAAAACATACTTTATTTGGTTATTTTTATGACTAGTATTATGAAAATGATGCTTAAATTGCTTATTATTTAATTTCAGCCTTCTAAAGTGGATTATAAGAAAATAAGAGATTTTGTCAAGTTTTATTAGCTTTGGAATTGATTTAATGAAAAAAAAATTTTCATTTTTTGATTGACACAACGTAGACACAATCGTGTCTTTCAAATTTATTGAATAATGTTGCAATTTGTTTTATTGCCATGGATAAGCTCTCAAAAGTTATTATCTTCTACCCATGACATCCTATTTATAAGCTCTCATCAAGATTTGACCATTGCTTAATTTTTGCCTCTTATGCCCCTACATTAAATGCTCCTCGAGGCTAGTTTTTGTGACTACCATCTAGATGCCATGTGCTATTATCAAACATCGCTTAAAGAACTTCACTTGTTTGATCTTCAATCTTTAAGGAGTTTAAACTTCAACCAGTAAAAACAGAACAAAGAACTTCTTATTGCCTAGAATCCCTGCCCCGATGTTTGGACTAATGTGCCTAAGAGGACAATCACTAGGACATCAATGAGAAAACAAACATAACACACTTAGGAAGATGATTATTAGGGCTCTCACAACAATCTTTTGGATATAGATTACATTATATTAGGATATTATGCACTAGGAATAACAAAGACTACACCGTTGCTAATTTGATATGACTCACACATTAACTCATGTGGTTTGTTTACCACAATCATGAAGATTGATAAAAACGAGATTTGCTTGCCATAATCCAATTAAGGCTTGATAAGAATGTAGAATTTCTCCATATTGGATTGATAAGAGAAAGATTTCAAGAGTAAGAACTCTCAAGAAGAAATCTTATTCAAAATCTGATAATCAAGAAGGTAAACCCCTAGATTTTACGATAATCTAATAAGTGAAACCTTAGAGTCGATATCAGAACCGAAACCCTAAAGTCAAATTGAGTCAACTATAAACCTTAGAAACCCTAGATTTGAACGGATAGTCTCTAAAATCCTAAATCATTAGATAAGTTAGAAAAATGGTATGAATCTGAATTATAAGTTGAATATACGGTATATACCCTAAAACGTCAAGTTTGTTTGAAACTTTAATCGTTTCAAGGTCTTTTAATATAAGTTTCAATATCTGAACACTGATATGCGAATCAACATAAAATATTTTGATAAATAGTTTACACTAGTGTAATATTAAGATATCTATATAATATTAGATAAAATTTTATCGAATCATAAAAACGTTGGTTATAGCCTTTATACATATATTTTCATCCCTACTAGTAGTCAATTTGTCTCTTTTACTATTTATTTACTATTCATTACTATTCACATCAATCACTTTTTTCTTACACTCTTCCACCCTATTCTTAGAACATCTTACACCTACACTTATACATATCTAATTACCATACTTTATTACGCTTTTCTTAATCTTTTTCTTCTTAAATTAATTTTATCCCTCTCTCTCTCTCTCTTTTCTCCCTCACATAGCTGATGCTCCCCCCTCTCTCTTTCCCTCTAATTTTATTTTCTTTTTCAATTTTTCTTTCACTCATTTATTCACTCATTTTATACTATAAATACCCATCACCTCTCTTACTTTTACGCACTACACTTTTCTTCCTTACCAAAACTCCCTTAATTTATTTTCTCTCCTCCTCTTCTCTTCCTAACTCATGCGACAACCCCCTCCATTTGTCTCCTCCATATTTTTCTTTCATATTCCCATTTTAGGTAAAAACACTAAACACTCTCCATATATTACGATTATGTGACGTGTATGTGTATGTCTTTAAATGTTTTTCATAAAAATCCTCATGATGCATGATGCTAGAGAGTGGGATGCTAGGGAATGAAAATGCAAGATAATACATTGAGTTCATGCCACACAATGTTATGTTTATGATGTGTTCATTTCATTTCTTGTTTACTAACTTGACTTCCTATATGTAAATATGTATAAATAAATATTTATAATCTTTAGAGCATATTGCTTACTACTCTAACTTATTTGATTGTGCTCTTTATCTATTTATTTACATGCTTTAAGACTTATCCATTTCAAGTCACAATAAGACTAGTCAACTTCTAGTCTTAGATTGGTTTAAAAATCAAGTCCAAATGAGATTGGATTATTTCAAGTCTCGAGGAGCCTTGACAAAAATCCGAGACCCCCATTTTTTTTATATATTGCTTTGATTTTATTTATTATACATGGTGACTGGATTATTTCAAGTCTCGAGGAGACTGGATTATTTTAAGTCCAAGGGAGACATGATTATTTCAAGTCCTAAGGAGACTTGGTTATAATCTAAGACTTCCATGTTTTTACTTTTATTTTGCATATATTTTCATTTATGATCTTGTTAACTTCTTATTTTGAATTAGTTTTACTAAGTTAAATGTTCACAAGTTTGGTTTATGTTTATATACATAAATGCTCATAGTGATGTTGTCATAATGGTGAAATAAATCATTCGATTTTTAATGTTGACAATTCTTTATTATGTATATAATTTTCTAAAACTTATTGTTCAAGGCCTTAGAAATCTCTTGTACAAAAGAAAAATTTGAAAACAAAACGAATCTATTATTTGTCACAAATGTTGTGACCTTATCTTTTATTTTAAAAATTTTACAACATGAAATTCTTTTCTTAAGAAAACATGAAAACCAATGTTTTAACAAATAAATTTTGAATAAAAATATTGAATAAGAATTGTAAAAATAAAATAAAGAGTGACACTTTATCTTAAAGATCAATTCATCTATTTATAAGTATTAAGAGATAACTGTTCACTACATGTTTTCAAGGTTGAAATTTTGTAAACTTAAGAATTTTCAATTGTCATAAAACTATTCAATAGGAAATTTTTCTTTTGAGCAATATCACTAGGGTTACGCATGTATTATGAACTACTACGATTGGTTAACGATTTTCAAGTAATATGCAGTGTAAAAATTGTGAAAGTAGAAGAAATCAAATTTGGAATAATCTGAGAGCTATTTGTATAGTAGTATTTCGTGGCCTAAATGAACTTAAATTTTTGAAATGACCTTAGAAATGGATAGATCATTTGAAGTAGGTAGAAATCGATTACTCATATGCAAAATTTTGAGTTAAAATGAGTTAGTTATGACCGTTTTAAATTACAACTTTTGTAATAGGCAAATTGATAGCAAATAGAGTAAATAGAGCTACAAAATTTAATAAGACTAATATAAAATATTCATTTTGGGTATTTCTTTTGTTCAGGTGATGAGGATACTAATGTTTTCTTTCCCGAAGACTATTTCGATGAGGAGCATTTAATATGGCAGAATGAGTTTTTCCCACCACTTTATGTATTCATATTTGTGCTTGTAGATTAGAGCACATGAATTGGATAAAGATAAGAACGGAATTGCATGTAGGTTATTATATGATGCTTGTATTTCACTATGATTGGTGAATGAATGTTTTAAGTTATATCGGAACTTGACTTGTTGATTAATACCTTTGTTATGTCATTATGATGATATGTGTGCAATTATTTTGATTGATCACCTCTAAACAGATAATTAATATGATTGGAAGCGAAATAATAAATTGTTCATGCATGTCATAATGTTGAGTCACATATCATTTCACTACTACTTCTATGTGTGGGATCGAAAAGGTAAGGTACTTAGCTTCAGCACGAGGTACTAAGTTGCTTGGGGAATTCGGCCTCATGGAAGAGTCATGTCGGATCACTCACTTTAGGCATGGAGCCTGAAGACTAGTAGTGGCAGTTGTTCGAAACCTAATAGAGTTAGATAGTCGGAAGGACCCTTTTATATTCAAAGCATTCCCTAACCCTTAATATGGAGGGTGAAAATTCGTTCTGCATATGGTTTTCAAATAATCATATGAATTTGCTTGATCATATGGATGGTGCTTCTCATATATTTGTTAACAAACTTGTTTGTTATTTATTATGAGTACATGTACATGATGCAGGAATTCATCTTACTAAGCTAGTTACGCTTATACCCCAATAGATTTTTATTATAGAAAGAATACTTGTGGTTGTATCCCCTAGGTGTTTTCTCTCAGGTATTTTGATGTTTGCGTTGGAGAGTTTTTGAAGTTTATTAGAAGATTTTAAGGAGTAGACTTCTATAAAAATCTCTTTATATAGCAACAGCAGTTTAATTTAGGTGTGCCTACTTCTAGAAAGACTTAGTGATATGTAATATTTAAGTTTTGATGGTGTATGCCCCAATGATGATGTAAGACTACTATTCTTACGTGTGCGATTGAAAAAGTAAGGTACCTAGCTCCAGCATGAGGAACTAAGTTGTTCGGGGAATATGGCCTCTTAGAGGAGTCATGCCAGATCAATTACTTTGTGCATGGAGCCCAGGGACTAGTAGTAGTGGCTGTTGGAAACCTAATAGAGTTAGATGATCGGAAGGACCCTTTTATATTCAAAGCGTTCCCTAACCTTTGGTATGGAGGGCTTATATCCATTCTACATATGGTTTCCGAGTAATCGTATGTATTTGCTTGATCATATGGATGGTACATCTTATATGTTTATTAACAAACTTGTTTGTTATTTATTACAAGTACACAACGCAGAAATTTATTTCACTAAGCTATTATGGTGATACCCCAATAGATTTTGTTGTAGAAAGAGTACCTGTGGTTATATCCCCGAGGTGTCTTCTCTCAAGTATTTTGACATTTGCGTTGGAGAGTTTTTAATAGAAGTTTATTAGAAGATTTTGAGGAGTAGACTTCCAAAAATCTCTTTATAAAACAACAACAGTTTAAGTTAGATGTGCTTACTTCTAGAAAGACTCAGTGATATGTAAGATATAAGTTTTATGAAGGCATACCCCTATGATGATGAAACACTACAACTCTTTAATGGTTATGTAATTATGACTATAAATTCTTGTATGCTATTCTATTGCTATCCTCTTAAAATGCATTACTCCGACATCTCCTATTGTTGTGAAAGTATACCTTGCATATGATATCAAAGTTTTTACATGATTAAGATAGTCATTCCTAAGCTTTAGTATTATGTGCGGTGGACTACTACATTTAGGGTATCCCTTGTGGTGTGACAAAGGATCTGATTATTAATGACATAAGTAAGACTATTTATAATAGTTGTCATGCCTCAACGGATACTCTAAATGTAACAGTCCGCCATATTTAATATTAAAGCTTAAGTATGACAACCTTAGTCATTCCTAAAAGCTTATATATTAAATGTAAGGCGTGCTCTTACATTTTTAGTGGACTATACTTTGAAATATGAATCTTAAGAGACACAGTAACAATTAAGAAATGAAAATCATAATATTACTTCATAAATATAAAGTCTTACAAGGATCTTGGGGGCATTCCCCCACCAAAAGTACAAAGCTATATTGTATACAAGAAGTTTTCCCTAGAAGTCTACATCTATCCTAGTGTTGGACTTCATCCAAAAACTTCTTAACCAAAAAGGGGCTACCTGAGAACATGGCCCACGTGGCTTCAGCTAAAGATAGGTATACTGTAGCAAATAGCTATAAGGGTATAAGCTACTAGCTTAGTGAGAATTATTTCCATAAATAAGTATACTTGAATAGTAATAATCAAACAAGTTATTTAATCAATCAAGTGAAATGCAATAACCACATGAACATACAAGACATAAGATTTTCCATTAATCATATGTTGAATGAATTTACGCCCTCCATTTAGGATTAGGGGCGGCAATTTGTATGCTTCTAACCAAACATTCCCAGGCTTTAATTAATGTGCTTCTGACCTAATGTCTCAAAGCTTTAATTAATGTGCTCCTGACCAAACGTTCTGAAGCTTTAATTAAGATCGAACGATCGTACCACTACCCTTTTCCCCCATAAGGGTAGTGATCCCATGCAATGTGACTTACAAGTGATATGCATGATTTTAGTTTAATTAAAGGCTCATAGCATAATTATTAACAATTTAAGGTGACCATAGAATTTTAGACAAATCAAGTTCTAAACTAAATCAAGCATTGATTATAATCAATTCTCTTATCGATATTCTTATCATTCATTCAAACAATATTACATGCATTCTATTCAATCTTTTCCTTAAATCTAGTGCTTCTAGGCTACAAGCACAATCAAGTAAGATAAGTTATGGAAATAAAACTCACTTGGCCATGGGTTCATCGATCTTTAGTCAAAGTAGTCTTCTGGGTATGGAGATCCTCCTTACAATCACCTAAACAAGAAAATACCCCAAATGAGTATTTCTTGATAGTTTTAGTGAAATTTAACAAAATTAGGTCACTAAGTTCATCAAAATTCGTATAGAAAACAATTCCAACTTAAAATGGCCATAACTTGGTCATTTTAACTCAGAATTGCGCATATAATATACCATTTTCTACCTATTCGAAAAGATTTGTCTATTTCTAAGGTTATTTCTATCAAACAAGGTCTTTTGAGATCCAAAATAGTGGCTATCAAATTCACTACGAAATTTCCCATCCTAA
This sequence comes from Combretum micranthum, assembly GCA_024138025.1. Classification (NCBI taxonomy): domain Eukaryota; kingdom Viridiplantae; phylum Streptophyta; class Magnoliopsida; order Myrtales; family Combretaceae; genus Combretum; species Combretum micranthum. Next base: position 132,135 of record JAMXBD010002693.1, on the reverse strand, counting down.
AGGCATTTGTTTCAAATATCAAATCATCCAAAAATTACTTTGATAAATACTTAGTTATCTATATAGTTGAAAAATTCCTTTTTATAGATGCATAGCTCATATTTCATACATGTTCAAGTGTTTGTTGTCTAAATGAAATTCTTTAGTAAAACAATGTTAGTTAGGAGTTTGGAAAAATCATAATTTACAAGAAATCATTTTGTAAATTCTTTAAAAATGAATCTTTTGATTCTTTTGCTTTCAAAGAGTATTTTATGTTCATCTTACTATTTTCCTTGGTGACTTTTCCATAAAAATGAATTTCTCTAGATTTCCTTTTTGAAAATTCTAGCAATAGTGTCACTTTTTCATATTAGTTTTCTATGTATTTCCTTTGACTATTATTTTAATCTTTTAAAGCTTGGTTTGAAAACTTACATTTCCTTTTTATGGGGTTTCCTTTATATTATGTTTTTAAGGAAAAAATTTTTGTAACAAAGTATCATCTTCCTTAATTTTAAAAAACAACTCTATTACTACTATAATTATGGTTTTAGAAAAAGCCTTTCAAAATAGAGGTATCTCCAAAATTATAATGAGTTATTCCTAAGGCTTTGTGGAAAAAAAAAAGGATTCCTTTGATTAATTTAAAAACTCTAAATTTCATTTAGAACTCTTCTTTGGTGACAAAAATCTCGTTTGCAAAAAGTATAGTTTAAACTTTGTGGTTTAGACGACAACCTTTATTTTACATGAATATGAGAATAATAACAAGCAAAATTATAGCAACAAAATAATAAGCAAGATAATATAAGTCAAGCTTGAGAGTCTTAACTTTGAATCAAGGCTTTTGGACTAAGAAATGGACTAGTCCCGAAAAGAAAAGAAAATTTTTTTGACTTGATGATAACAAGTCTAAGACTAGAAAGACTAGTCTTAAAATAGCATGAAATAAGCAAATAAATTGCGAAGAACAAGTGAGCTTATATGCTCTAAAGAATATATATAGATACATAAATATATTTAGTTAGATATAAATAAGAAGTTAGCATAATAACAATAATAATATGAGCAAAGTATAATAACAACATAAAAATATAGCAATGGATCTTCATGAACAATACAATAAGTTTATAAAACTCACACCATGGTCATGTAAAGTTACATGACATGGTAAAAGTAATATGAAGAGGGTTTATTACCTAAAAGATAAATGGTAGTGAAGAAAAGTGGTGGTGTTGGTAAGAACTTGAGAGGATTTTGAGAGTATGTATAGAGAAAAATTTTAGAGAGTTTTGGTAGTAAATTTATGGATAGTGAATATGTGAATGAAGTGAAAGAAGAGGGGGTATTTATAGATTTTTGTGGAGGGAAATTAGATGTAAAAAATTAATTGAAGAAAAGAAATAACTGGATGGAAGAGAGAGGGGGAGGCATCGGCCATGAGGGAAAGAGAGAGGGAGAGATTTGATTTTTCGTAATTGTGTATATTAAAAGTAGTAATATGTAAGATAGATGTGAAAAAAGTGTATTGGGAATGAAAAAGAGTAGTGGTATAGGTATAGTAGTGTGTAAGAGTGAATAGTGAAAAAGTAGAGATAGTATGAATAGTGTAGAATATTGTAGAGTTGTACGATGAATAGTATACAAAACATAAATATACCGGTATAAGGAAAATACGTGTAAAAGTACGATAACTGATATTTTTAGTTACCAAAAAATTATAAAATTGATATTTTTGAAAACCTTATATTTTTACGAGTCTAATGGTGTTAACGGATTATTTTTGATATTTTGGACCCCGAGACACGTTTTTCAAAATCAATATCCGTTCGAGTTCGAGACGGATCAAATTTTAACCAATATGATATTTTTAAACATCCTTATATAATTACGAATTATTCTACACACTTAGCTTATGTCTACTCTACACAAGCTAGGAGCAAGGGATTGCCAAACTTAAACTACTAGGTTCTACAAGGGTTTTGTTGACCGTAGGGTTCTGGTTGACTTCAGGTTTTGGGTTAGAGATAACATAAAACTCAGGGGTTTACAGTAGTCCAAAGAATAATAAAATATCTATACAATGATGACAATACCCATAATAATAAAGATAATAAGATAGCTAATAAAAAATTAAAAAGAAGAAATAATTAAAATTTGTCAACATCATGTGGGCCTTCATATGGGAGCATGTTGGGTGTATAGTGCTCTTACTTCTATTATTTCAGCTGGATGCATCCCACACACAGGCATGTTGTGCATCGTTTGTCTTTCCCAGTGTAACTTGTCTTCTTTGATATAGTAGTGGTGTATAAAGTGTCTTCATCTTGATTCTCCTATAATTTTATTTCTATTATCTTCCTGAGGTTGTTGATGATTTGCCTTCAAATTGACGAAGTAGAATCGCTAAACACATCAGCTATAAATCGATCCTCATCATGGACCATAAGTAATTGTGACATGATTAACTGCATTTTTATCACGTCAGTTTAGGTTAGCATCCATAAGCCATGCCTAGGTATCTAGTCGATAAATGTATTAGAACTTTATGAAAGTGCAACATGAGTAGTGGCTTATGGATCACATAGATGGCCAATTTAATTATGTTAAAATATTTGGATTTGTCTCTCGGGGTAAGTAATAGGGCCTAAAGAGTCTAGTCCATGCTTCGGATGACTTATGGGAGATTTTGTATGGTAGGCTTGAAGTAAGGATAATTGGATTAGTCCATCCGCCCTCAACCTTTTTCAAAGAAGCTCATGTATTTAATATGGGTTTCTATGGGCTTAAACTCAACTTGAGCCTTTGGAAGGATCCATTACCAAAAGGACTCATCTTGATTGTTGGCACTTCGCATGATTTGACAAATATTGTCAACAGCTAAATTCCATAAATACCTCGGGAGTTCTACTCATTAGAGAGATTTTGAGAGATTTAGAGAAATTTTGTCATGCTGTTGAATTATAATCTTGGAGATCAAATGGGGTTTAGAACGAAGAATGCATTACCTCTCTTTAAGATCAATGTTATTGATGCTACATAGCTCCTCTACTTGTCACACGTATGTTTAAACTATTCGAGATTGCTTACTCCTTCTCCTTTTTATCTCTTCATAAGTCGTCATTACATGTCATTGCTAAGTCACTTTTTTGAAGCCACATGTAGTGTGAACCAAATGTTATGCACATGTGATCATTGCAATTGGATTCACTCATCTATATTTTGGTGACTCTACTGGGGGGAAGAAGTTAACATTTGATAATGGCAGCCCCAAGAACAATGCCAACCAATCCCAATGTGGCATAAGTTAAGAGTTTGACACCAACAATGATGCTGTAGAGCAAAACATGGCACCACTTGAAGATACCAATCCGATTGGCAACATAATGCAAGTGGATGTACTTGACTATGTTCAGCTTGTGTGTGAAATGCAAGAGAACACCAAGATTATGAGAGAGTTCATCACCATGATGGATCCATTCATGCCTACTATGGTTGCTTTTGTTGCTGCACAATAGGGAACAACCTCATCAAACCCTGCTATTGTTGCACAACTACATGCTGCTTCAGAAATTCAACAACCTAATCCTCTATATGTTAATGCAAATGCCACTTAAGTTAATAATGAACAAATTCATGCATCAAAACTTGTTACAATACAACACTCAACACCTAAGCTAAGGAGCACAAGGATTCAACTTGGAGGTTCTTCATCCTCACTTGCCATCCCTTATGTTGTAATTGACGGATTAACATCTCAACCTAATTCTACCATCCTTACCCTTGCAAAGTGATCCGTCTGAAATGTATAGATAAATAAAACATGGATTGCTACTAGCAAGTATATTGGATCGAATCAAATAATATAGAAAAATGAGTCAAGTATCGTTCCCACGAGGAATTCTTATAATTACTAGACCAGTATCAGTTTAAACTAATATTTAGGCTATTGACTTTAAAATTTTATAATTATCTATTCTACTTCTAACAATGGATGCTACACAAGTATGAGATGTGAGAATGAGATAGATATATCAAACAAAATGTGGGAAGAAGCAGAATCCATCCTAATTTTTGCTAATCATATTGAAATTATATTATATGAATAGTTAGAATTATAGATATTTATATGAAATTGTCAAGACCTAAAACTATAAGTTTTGGGAAAACACAAAATAATCTAATAGCTTCCGCTAAATAAATTATTAATGGAATCGAATTTACAATTATAAATCTCCCGATTTTATAATTACCTAATGTCCTAAATCAATTTCTACTAATTCCTTAGTAAGAAATTAAATTAAAACATTACATGAATCATATGACACAATTTCTAAATTAGATTAAACTTCGCCGCTTCCACAATTGTTGTTTAATCTTATTTTATGAATTCTTATGAACCCTAATTCTTCTTCCGAATTATCAAAATTCTTATCAATCCAATTTCATACAGAAACAAGATAAATAATTAGGATTCAACACAAATATTCTATAATTCTAACAACCCTATAATATAATTTCAAAGATCATTTTAGCAAGATTAGGATTTCATCTTTTCCCCCAAGTAAAATTTAGTTGTTCATGAATGATTCAACAATCAAATAAGAAGATGCAAATGATATCATATTAAACAAATAAATCAAACAAAAGAATTGCATAAGAAATAAGATTAGAAATCACCAATTCAATTATTTAGATCTTCACTTGCAAAATCTTGTCAATACAAAGCTTCAATCTCTCAAATTCTCTCTTAAACTATCACAAGGGAATTTCAAACTGTCCATTTTCGTGTGTCTCTTCCTATAAAGAAAACCTATCTTTATAGAAGAAATTCAGACTCTTTAATTGCCAAATCATGCAGTTACAACATCGTACACTGGTAGTTACACATCCAACGCCGGCGGCTTATAGGTGGCGTACATGTAAAAAGTTAGTGAACACTGGCAGTGTTAACTTCGACCTTAAAATTTAGCTTTCTGTTGATGAACTATGCCATTTAAAAGCCGACAGCGTAGTATTTGATTTATCCGGCATAAGTTGAAGGCCGTGTTGTTGATAAGCAAGGCTGACAGCTTTGTCGACAACCTTAATTATTTCAATTATGTGCACAATGAAAGCCGTCTCAACGCCGGCAGCTTTGAACCCTAGAAAGCCGGCGTTTGATATATTTGCAGATGCTGGCTTTCATTCTTTTACACTAGCAATGTTAAGCCAGCCTTTGTTGTTGTTTGCTCTTCCACATCCTACACCGCCTCAAGGCCAACGGTGTAGAGGTGGCCTTAAAGTTTTCAATTCTGAGCTGGCACTACGTCGGCGGCTTTGACTTAAGAAAAGCCGGCGTACCCCTTGAATTTTCCTTTTTTTCAATTCAATAATGCTTGTTTTGCTTTCTTTTGCTCAAATTAAACCTGAAACATGAATTTAATCAAAACAAGTATTCATTCAAGCAATTTTTATAGAATGTAAGATAGATTTATTCAAATTGCACATATAAAATATGATCTTATCACAGAGGCTACAACATCTATACTAATGGGCTTGATCGTTACTGAGGAAGACCTTGATGTTTATTTGAAGAAGATCCAAGCAAAATCTACTATGGGAGTGTTGGACCTTAAATTCCCATTCAACCAGCACATCGCTGCCAAGCCATACCCTAAGGACTACATAAGTTATAAATTCATGCTATTTAACGGCAAAAAAGGAAATGCGAAAGAGCACTTGTTGAAGTTTATTGAGACCTTAAAGTTCTATGGGTTGGATGACGACTTGAAATTAAAAGAATTCTCTAAGTCTTTCACAGAAAAGGCATATACCTGGTATGTCAACTTTCTTCCTGGATTAGTAGATTCCTGGGGAAGTATGTGCAAAATATTCTTTGAAATTTTTTTCTTCAATTAGAAGCAGGTCACTCTTATCGATATGGGGTGCATTCGACAAAACCCCAAAGAGGACCTCAGGGATTACATTGAGTACATTAGAGAACACTTCCTTGACATCCATGACATATGTGATGAAAAAAAGTTAGTTAAGATATGTATCCAAGGAAATCTCACCGAGTATGCAGTACACCTTAAGAATCTTTCTTTGATTTCCTTTGGTGCTTTAGTCGAGAATGCACAAATGACTAATAATTCTATCACAAGATAAAGGGGAGAAAGTGCAAGGTTTAACAAAAAGGCTTTGTGATGGAAACACGCCCATGCTTAGGAGCTAGAATGTAGACCCATTTGAGATGTCTTTTGGACCAACTACACAAGCCAAAGCTAGAAGGTTCAAAGATGCACTCAACGAATTAATCTAACAAGTTTAAGAGGAGCAAATCCATGTGCATACCACCAAGGATGAGCTCAAATTGATCAATATCATCAAAGTTAGCTCAGGAATGGATCATAACATTAAAGCAAGCTAACATGCGGATGCAAGGGCCTAGGCCGGCTCCAAAGCCACCGACTTACATTTTAAAGCCATTGGCCTTCATGTTATACACAGTCGGCCTTCAACACGTCATCATCAGATGGCTTTTATCCAACGCATGTACGCCGTCGGCTTTACCCATGTATGCCATTAGCAAAGACTTAAAGGCTGCCAACCTTTCACCGGCGTACAGTTTGTCCAGAACGTGTTTTTCTTGTGCTTCTATAAAGGCTGCCTAAGTTAATTTTTAGGGTCGTCAGCTTTTCTTGTACAACATATTAGTTTTAATTTATGTCTTTTAGGTTTTCTTTAGGCTTTTATATAAAGTCCTTTACTTTGTAATTAAGACATAACTTTCGATACAAAATTGAGAGATTTCTCTTTGGTTATTGAGTGAACTTTTCTTGAACTTACCGAATCTATTCCGTAGCGTTCAATTGCGACTTATATATCAAATTTTTTGCCTTCAATTATGGCAACTACGACTTATACCAAGCTTATTGCTTCCTTATAAGCAACGAGTTGCGGTCTCCATATGAACAAGAACGATTTTGAGATCGAATTCTAAACATATTGATATAGGGTTTCATCACAAGTTGGCATAGTTCATATCGGTTTAGTATCAGAGCCTAGGTTGGTTTCAGCTTCACTTATCCTTTCCTTATCAAAATTCTTATTAAAAAAAAAAGTTGAGTCTTTAAGGGTTCTTAGGAATCTTTAAGCTTTCCTTAATAGATTTCGTTGTTCTTGATTGATTTGTTATTGAATTCTTGTGAAAGTTCATATTTGGTAAAAAAAAATTCGTGCAAAAAAAAAAAAAGAAAGAAATTCGTGAAAAAAAATGTGAATTGATTCATATTATTATTATTGTGAGTTGTTGGGCTTGATTCAAAATTGTCTTTGAAAGTGTTTTGATTGAATTCTTTTTCTATTCATATTCTATTGATAAGTTTGGTTGAATTCTAGAAAAGATCTTGAATTGTTTGATTAGTTCTTAAAGAACTGAAAGAGAAATTTAAGGTGAGGAATATCATTATTTGTGTGCAAAACACGAGTGACTTTGAGTGGATCATCCTTTGAGTGGAAACATGTGAGGGAGTGATTTGTGAGGGTTTTTCTTTATTTTAGTACTAATCTTGTTTTTGCAGCAAAATGTTAGATAAAAGTGCATCTGGAGGTGTAACGGGAAGGTTTGATCCGAAGTTGGTTTTAGATGCCTTGACTATGGAGATAAAACGAATGTTTAGAGAGGAGATGGAACAACTCCATGAGAAATTAGAATAAAGTATTGAGAAATCAAGAAATGTTCCTCAAGGACGAGAGAGAGAGATATCCTAGGAGAGGAGTGAGGATAGAAGAACAAGAATATGAAGGATCTGGTTTTGAAGAAGAGTATGATCAAGGTTCTATTGATAGTAATAGAAGATATGGAGGTAGGTTTAGAGGACCTAGGAATTAGGAGGATGATTATTTAGGTAGTACAAGGATGATGATTCCATCTTTCCAAGGAATGAATGATCCTGAGGCATATCAAGAGTGGGAGACAAAGGTGGAGTTGGTCTTTGATTATCATAACTATTCTGAAGCTAAGAAAGTAAAACTTGCTGCTATTGAATTCTCAGATTATGCCATAGTCTGGTTGTCATGCCCCATAGGGTACCCTAAACGTAACAGTCCGCCACATGCTATATAACACTTAGGAATTGCTACCACAACCGTTCCAAAGTCTCGTACAGATGCAAGGCGTACCTTTACGATAATAGAATACATGAACCAATGGAGGTAAATAGTTTAATTTGACAAAGTATAAGCATCAGAATATAAACCATGAGTCTACATAATTAATTACAAAAGTTCTAGGGGCATTCCCCCGCAAAAGAATATTAAGTTAAACGTGGTCTTTTGCAGTCATCTAGTAAACAATAGGGTTTCCTATGGGAGTCTATACAAAATCGAACACCACTTCTAACGGAAACTCCTAATTCCTATCCTTGCTCGATAGGATGCCTCGGCCTTAGCCATATATATGAATATTGCCATAAGAAAAAGTTGTAGGGGCGTAAGCTACACTAGCTTAGTGAGTGAATACTTCCATAAAGACATTTATAACAAATCATTCAATCAAGTTATTTATTCAACCATATGGAATGCATCAACAACATGAACAAACAATCATATGATCAGCCAGAAATCATATGTGAATGGATTTACGCCCTCCATTCGTGGTTAGCAGATTAACGAATATTGCGGTACTACCATTGAATTAATGTGCCATTTATGGATCACGATTAACCAACTTATGTCGTTTATGGATCACGATCAACCAATTCATTTATGTCTTTTACGGATCATGATCAATCAACTTTTAGCCGTTTAAGGATCACGGGTAACCAACATATGCTAATGCTCCATCCCTAACGTGAAGTGATTATGTCTATGTTATTATCAATCCGAATAATTATTTATACCAATTTCTAGGTGATCAACAATTTCACGGACAATCAATCCTATAATACTTTAAACAAGTATAAGTTAATCACCCGATTTCGATATTCTTAATACAATTTCTCAACTCATCAACAAGCATACATAATCCCCCATAATTCCCATAATGCAATTCCATTTTATCTTTTGCCTCATAATCTAGTGCAACTAATTGGTATAAACACAAGCAAGAATAAAATTAGGAAGTAATACTCACTTGGCTATTAGTCGCCGGTCTTTTGGTAATTATAATCCGGTGGTAATGAATCCTCGGGATCCAAGCTACCTAAATGAAAGAAATACCCAAATGAGTATTTCAACTCATCTCTAATCCATTTTATTTCATAAAAACTATTAAGTTCGTAATTCTCATCATTAATGGAAATTCCAACTTAAAACGGCCAGAACTTGGTCATTTTAACTCGGAATTTTGCAAATTATATACTGATTCCTATCTACTTCGAAAGATCTATCTAATTATAATATAACATCTCAATTTTGAAAAATTTTAAGTCTTGAAAAATTTTGGATCAATTCTGTTCGGTAATCAAACATCCATTTTCGAAATTATTTTTGTGAGGAATTATGATATTTCTACTATTCATGCTAAATATGCATGCAATATTAACAAATTACTATTATGAATGGTATGTTATGAGCTTCCTATATGTATGTTCTTGATGATATTCTATTAGGGAACATTTTTAGAAAGCTTGGACTCTTTAAGATGCCGTGAATACCTAACTTAGCAAGACTAATTTTGTGTTTTTGCCAAATCACACTTGTTTTAGAGATTTTCCTTAATAAAATTTATTTATTCTTGTTAAAATTAAGTCTTTACCATATGTATTCCTTAAGGTTTTCATTTTTCAACAAAAATCCTCATTTTTCGCTTTGTAAACAAGTGTTTGAATATTGGCTATTGCTAGATCCGAATTTTGTAGAAATGGTTCTTAAGTGATTTCTTTAAGAAAAACTCATTTGATACTTTAAAATTTAAGACTCCATTATTCCTATCTCCTAAGGACTTCATTTCCTTAATAAAACTTCCATTTTGAGTTTGAAAAATAGGTATTTACATATCCTCTTTTCCTAGTTACGAATTTCATGTAACTATCCTAAGATCCAAATTTTCTATTTTGTAAATATTTCTTGTTTGACAAATTTCTCTTAGTAGATCTACCACTAACTTATTAAAATCATCTCTTATTGATATCTGTTTCATAAGCTCTTCATTTTTCACATAAAAATCATGTTTTTGAGTTGAAAATAGGTTTTTAAAATATAACTCTTTTTCCATCCGAATTTTCAAAAGTTTGTTTTGATGAAACCAAATTTGTTCTTGAGCTTTTTGGCTCATCTTCATAAATATTCTAACTTTTAGAAATAGCAAAACATTCATTTACCTAAGACAAGGATCTTTATGACCATTTATTCATTTTAAACATAATAAATGCATGAGATCTCCAATATCATGTAAAAGAATAGATGTTTAGAGGCTAGATCTAAGTGTAATGATGATGTTAGATGCATGAAATGAAATATACTGCTATGATAATAATGTAGTAGCAAGATTCTTACATGAAATCATCACTATATGAACATACATTATGATCATGACAAAAATATGAGCTTTAAGCATAAGATCCACAACTTGTGATGAATTGATCATCATGTTCTAGTGGTTTCATGTCCCTAGCATGAAGCCCATTGGGACTTTTATCAATCCATACATAAATGATCTTTCCATTACATGTTTTTGTGGCGGTCAAGTTTAGATCTATACCTATTTAGCTTTCTAAAATAAGAGGAGTTGAAGAAAAAAATGTGTGTGAGTGTATATGGGGAAGGGGGCTCACGGCAAGGAGAGTGAAAGAGAGAGGGAGTTTGTGAAAATTTCCAAAAGTGAAATGAAGAAAGAGAAAGGAAAGGCATAAAAGGGTATTCATAGATAGAGATATTAGGGTTTTGTATGAATAAATAAAAGAAGAACAATTACACAAATTGAGAGGGAAATGGGAGGGGGTTGTGCCGACCTTAAGAGGAGAGGGAGAGTGTCACGCCCCAGCGGGTACCCTAAACGTGACAGCCCGCCGTACGCAATATTAAAACTTAAGAATGACTACCCCAGTCACTCGAAAGCTTCCATATCGGTACAAGGCGTACATTCACAACAAAGGGAGACCGGTGGAGTAATGCATTTTAAGACATTGGCAGCGGAACATGCAAAATAACACTTAATATATATTTCATTGAAATAAAAGTCTTACAGCTTCTAAGGGGCATTCCCCCGATAATTCATAATAACATGGTTCTAAATATAACATAACTAAAGCTAGAAGATTTTAGAAGAAATCTACTCTATAACTTCAAAATAGATTGCCTCCAAAAGCTTCTCAAAATAAGGATTCTACCCGGGAAATCAAGGTGGTCTCGGGTGCAAAAGATAATCCTGCAATATCAAAAGTCTATAGGAGTATAAGCATGACTAGCTTAGTGAGATATTCCTTACGCAATAGTACTCATAACAACAATCAAACAAGTTTATTAATCAAGCATATGAATGCAACAACCATATGATCAAACATTACATACGACTATCCGGTTTCGTATGTTTGATGGATTTACCCCTCCATCGGTGGTTAGGGAATGCTTTGAACTGGGTCCCGAACAACCTCCTCAAGTTTGCGCGCGTCTTGGGGTTCCAACGAACCGTACTACTAGTCCCCGGGCCTTCCATGCCCAAAGCGATCGATCCGGCTCGGCTACACCTTGAGGCCGTATTCCCCGTACGTCCTAACCCTCAAGATGTAGCTAGGCAGCTTACCTTTCCGGTCCCACGCTGAGGAGTAGTAGCAAAACTTCGAAATGATATTCTAAGTGATATGCATGAGCAATTTATTATAGGGATTTCAATATGGCATTAAATCATTTAAAGCGATCAAACAATATTTGCACACATAACAATACATACATGGAAACATTTATATCAATCACAAATCGGGTTCCGATATACTTATCGTTCATTGATCGCACACAATGAATCACATACATAATTCCCATAATATCCCACATGCATATCAATTTTATCTTTTCCTACATCTAGTGCTCTATTCTACAAGCACATGCGCGAATACATAAGCGTAAAGGAAACTCACTCGTCCATAGCGCTCTAGGAGTCGAAGTAATCCTCGGGGAAGACAAGATCGTGATCCTCGACACCTAAACAAAAGAAATACCCAACATGAGTATTTCATCCAAGATCTATTCAAGTTCTATACTTCTATCTTAAAGAATTCGTAAAATCGTATGGAATGGAAATCCAACTTAAAATGGCCATAACTTGCTCATTTTAACTCGGAATTTCGCATATTATATACCGATTTCTACCTACTCGAAAAGATCTATCTATTTCTAAGGTTATTTTCATCAAAAGAAGTTAGGTCTCGGAATAGTAGCGTACAGATTTGATACGAATTTTCCAAACTTCAAAACTAGAGTTTTCAAATTTCTTCACTCAAGGGCTTTTGTACAAAATATAGATATATTGTATGGTTGAAAAATCCCTTGAATACATATATACTCAAACCATAAGCATGAATTTAGTGTGTTGTCTCAACAATGTTCTGTAGTACAATATGTTTTGAAAGTGAGATAAGCTTAATTTTTGTAAAGAAATTAGTTTTGTTAAGAAAATTTCTTATTTTACTAAAGTAAGCATCTCTTTCTTTTAACTCCATTTCTTAAATAAAAGTAGATTTAATCTCTTTCAAATTTCTACTACCTTATTTCTAATGTTTTGGAAAACATAATCTTTCTAAATACTTCATGGTTATATCCACTTTTAAAAGAAATCATCTTATAAGTAAATTTTGAAAAACTTATCTTAGACTTTAGTGTTGGTGGAAAACTTGACAATTGAATTTAAGAAATCCTTTGTTTAGGTCTAAAGAAACTTATTTCTTTGAAAAGAGAATTTATAATAACTTTACTTTATGTATTTCTTGGTGAAAACCACATATTATTACTAAAACTTGAGCTAGCTTATCTAACTTTAGAAGAATATTTGTTTAAGATAAATTTCAAACCTTTAAGGAAAATAACTTCTTATGTGACAAAATTTATATTTAAAAAGAGTTCTTATTCTTATTTTAAGAAAACTCATTTCTATTATGATTGAGACAATAACAACATATTCATGCATGAATGAGAATATGTAACCATGAAAATATAAAAACAACATAAATAATAAATAAGAGCATAAAAGTAAAGTCAAGTATTGGGAACCTTAGCTTCATCAAGGTATCCCGGGACTAAGAATGGACTAGTCCTCAAAGAAAAGAAAAGCAAAGAAATAAAATTGTTTTGACTTGATATGGACAAGTCTAAGACTAGAAAGACTAGTCTTAATATTTGCATAAAACAAGTAAATAAATAAATTGCAAGACTTGAAAATAAATAACAAGTGAGCTTATATGCTCTAAATAAATATATATACATTAAACTTTTAAGTTAGGTTAGAAACAATAATAATAACAAATCAACATAATAGTAACATAAAGAAAAAAGAACATGAACAAAAACAAAACATGAATAAATTGTTGCTTCTTTAACTCAATGAGTCTAAGAAACATACACTAAACTCATGTTAAGTTATATGAACATGATGAGAGAATATGAGAAACTTTTACCTAAAGTTTATGTGGTGGTTGAAGAAGAAAAGAATGGGTTGTTGTATTATGTGGGACTTGGTTTTCTAAAGAAAAGAAGAGACTTGAGAGATTTTGGGAGAGGAATTTTGTGGAGTGATTTTGGGAGAGTTTTAGTATGAATTTTTGTTGTGTGAAAGAATGGAAGAGGAAGGGGGTATTTATAGATTTTTGGAGTGGAAATTAGATGTAATAAAATAAATTGGAAAAGAAAACAAATTGAGAGGAAGAGGAGAGAGAGGGTGGACGGCAAGGCTTAGGGGGAGAGAAAAATTGATTAATTTTGTTGTTTTGTAATAAAAGAAGTAATGTGTAAAGTGTGATGTGATTAAAGTTGTATGGGGAAGGTAAATTGTAAGTATAGGTATGGTAGAGTGTAAGAATAGAGTGTAAGAAAAAGTAGAGATAGGTGAATAGTAATGAATAGTAGAAAAGTACTATGAATAGTAGACTAGACAATTAAAATACCGGTAGTAAAGAAAATACGCGTAAAAGGCCTATATCTGTTATTTTTAGATACCGAAAAATTCTAAAACTGATATTTTTGAAAACCTTATATTTTTACGAATCTATTGGTGTTGTCGGAATATTTTTGCTATCCGGTGCTCCGGGGCACGGTTTTCGAAAACTGATCCCGATCGGATCCGAAAGACACTAGAAAAATTCGAATCTGATATTTTTAGGCTTCCCTATGTTATTACGAACCGTTTTCCACAATTATCTCAATTTCGTTTTCTAGGGTTTAAGAACACGGGATTGCCGGATCTAGATTCACTAGACTAATCGTATAACTAGGTTAACTTTAGGGTTTCGTTTCAGCTTCCGGTTCTTAGGGTTTACTAATATTATCGAAAAATCTAGGGGCTTACAGAGAGAAAATGAGAGTTTTGCAATTTTTCAAATTTAATTTGTGTAATAAAGTGTGTTGGAAAAGTAAATGCAAGGAATATGATGTAATGAGGTAAGGTTAGATTGTAAAGATGTAAGAGTAGGGTATGACTTGTGAGTGTGAGTAGAGTATGGGCTTATACTTGTGAATAGTAATGAATAGTAAATTAGACAATTAAATTACCGGTTAGTAAAAAAAAAATACGATAAAATGGCTATAACTGTAATTTTTATAATCCATAAAATTATAATAAATATATTTTTGAATTCCTTATTAAATTTTGGTTTTAAAGAGTATTTCAGAATATTTTTCTCATTTCGAGTCCCAGGGCTTGATTTTCTAGAATTGATCCCGGTCGGGTTCGAAACAGATAATTTCCCGAAAGCTAATCTTTCTATGTTTTGATATATTTTTTAGAACTATAATCTATATTAACTTGCTCTCAAAAGTTCTATGGTTTTATTCTCGATGAAGCCGGACTTAGGGTTTCTAGGTTTCTTTCTAACCCTAGCTATTCCGATTTAGGGTTTTGGTTTCTGATTTGGTTCTTGAAGTCAAGTTTGGTTTACAAAGGAAGCTGGGGCTTACAATGGTGGGCTCAGTTAGTGTTGAATAGGAGGAGGAATAGGAAACTACTAGTAGAAACTTGGGAAGAGATGAAGAGAGTGATGACAAAACGGTTTGTACCCTCATATTTCTATGGGGAATTGTACAACAAATTGCAAAAACTTAGATAAGGCAATAAAAGTGTAGAGGAATACCATAAGGGGATAGAGGTTGCGATGATTAGGGCTAATGTGGAAGAGGATCGTGAGGCTACTATGGTAAGATATTTGGCTAGTTTAAATAGGGAAATCTTGAAAGTGGTGGAATTGCAATACTATGTGGAGTTGGAAGATATGGTTCACATGGCAATTAAAATTGAGGACCAACTCAAGAAGTAGGGTAGTAGTGCTATAAGTTTTACATCTAGTTTGGGTCCATCCAGTTAAAAGTCGAGTTACCGGAAGAAGGAGGAGAAATAGCCCATCAGTAAGCCAAAATCTGAGCAAAAGCATGAAGTGGCTAGCCATGGAGATCAAGGTAAATCCAATTCTTCTATTTCTTGAAATCGTGATATAAAATGTTTTAGATACCAAGGTAGGGGTTAAATTGCTAGTCGATATCCTAACAAGTGCGTCATGATCTTACGCGATGATGGTGAATATGAGACTGAAGAGGAAAGTAAGGATGAAGAGATGCCACCATTAGAGGATGTTAGTGATGAAGAACACCTTATGGGTAGATTATTGGCAATTGTAAAACGTGCATTGAATGTGCAGGTAAAAGAGGAAGCTAAAGTGCAATGAGAGAATGTTTTTCATACAAGGTGCTACATTGGTGACAATATTTGTAGTTCGATTATTGACGAAAGTAGTTGCATAAGTGTTACCAACGCATTCATTATGGACAAATTTGAGTTCAAGAACACTAAGCACCCTAATCCATATAAGTTGTAGTAGTTGAATAATAGTGGTGAGACCAAGGTGAACAAACAAGCTAAGATTGCAATTTGCGTCAAGAGGTATGAGGATGTAGTGTTGCGTGATGTCGTACTGATGCAAGCTTATCACATGTTGTTGGGAAGGCCATGGTAATTTGACAAGAAGGTGATTCATTATGGCTTTTTAAACAAGTATTCACTTGTTCACAATGGCAAGAGCTACAATCTTAAACCCTTAAACCCTAAGGAAGTTTACGAAGATCAATTACAACTACAACAATCTCTTGAGAAACACAATGAGAGTGAAAAACAAAGAGAGAGTGAGAGAGCAAAAGAAAAAAGAGACTGAAAAAGAGAGGAAGGGTGGAGGGAGTGAGAGTATCCAGGTCGAAAGGGTTTCAGCTTTGGTGATGAGAGAAAAAGAGAGTGCGGCCTTGCAAAAGGAGTGTTATATAGCAAGAGTGAGTATGGTGAAGAGAGCGTTAGTGATGAAACAACCTATGATGTTGATTATTTACAAAGAAACATGTATAAACACTAACGAGTTTCCTAATTCTTTGCCTAGTGTTGTTATCTCTATTTTATAGGAATTTGAGGATGTCTTTCCTAATTAAATCCCAAAAGGATTATCTCTAATTGGAGGGATTGAACATCATATTTACTTTGTACCTGGAGCGACTATTCCAAATAGACTAGCTTATAAGAATAACCTTAAGGAGGCTAAGGAACTTCAAAAGCAAGTTCATGAACTGATGGAGAAGGGGTATGTAAGGGAAAGCATGATTCAATGTGTTGTTCCAGTGATTTTGACTCCTAAGAAGGATGGATCTTGGAGAATATGTGTTGATTGTCGAGCTATCAATAGCATAACGGTAAAGTATCGTCATCCCATTCCTCGCTTAGATGATATGTTAGATGAATTGCATAAATCTTGTGTATTTTCAAAAATTGATTTAAAAAGTGGTTATCATCAGATTAGGATAAAAGAAGGAGATTAATGAAAAACTGCACTTAAAACAAAATATGGTTTATATGAGTGAATGATTATGCCTTTTGGATTAACCAATGCACCTAGCACTTTGATAAGATTAATGAACCATGTTTTGCATGCTTTCATTGGAGAATATATGGTTGTCTATTTTGATTATATCTTGATTTATAGTATGAATTTGGATGATCATTTAAATCACTTGAGATCTGCTTTAGATGTAGGTTGAAAGGAGAGATTATTTGCTAACCTTTAGAAGTGCACCTTTTGTGCAGATAGGCTTGTACTTCTTGGTTTTGTTGTCAGTACACATGGAATACAGGTGGATGATGAGAAAGTTCGTGGAATCCAAGAGTGGCCTAGTCCAACAAGTGTGAGTCATGTTAGGAGCTTTCATGCGCTTGCTAGCTTCTATAGGGGGTTTGTGAAGGACTTTAGTAGTATCGCAACACCAATCATTGAAGTTATCATGAAGAATGTTAGGTTCAAGTAGGGAGAGGAATAAGAAAAATCATTTCAGTTGATTAAGGATAAGCTAAAGCATGCTCCTTTACTTGCTTTACCAAAAATTTCTAAGACTTTTGAAATTGAATGTGATGCTTCGAGTTTAGGAATTGGAGTTGTTCGTATGCAAGAAGGACAACCCATTGCATATTTCAGTGAAAAGCTTAATGGGGAAGCCTTAAGATACCCTACTTATGATAAAGGAGTTGTATGCACTAGTTAGGGCCTTAGAAACCTAGCAGCATTACCTGTGGCCTAAGGAATTTGTGATCATACAGATCATGACTGATTGAAGCATCTAAAGGGCCAACAAAAATTGAATAAAAGGCATGCACGTTGGATGGAGTATATAGAGATATTTCCTTATGTCATCCGTTACAAGTAGGGTAAGAAAAACATTATCGCTGATGCACTTTCTCGTAGGTATGTTCTAATTTCAACACTTGATGCTAAGCTACTTGGTGTTGAGCATATTAAGGATTTATATTCTTTAGACCAAGATTTTGTTGAAAAATATGCATGTTGTGAAAAGACAGCCCATGGAAAATTCTTTAGGTATGATGGATATCTATTTAGAAAAAATAAATTGTGCTTTCCCAACTGTTCTATTTGGGAGTTGTTGGTGAAAGAGTCTCATAGTGGTGGTTTAATGGGATACTTTGGGGTAGCAAAGACTTTGAGTGTTTTGCAGGAACATTTTTATTAGCCCCAAATGAAGTAGGATGTAGAGAGAGTCTGTGAGAAGTGTATCACTTGTAGACAAGCTAAATCCTGAGTACAACCTCATGGTTTATACACACCGTTACCAATTCCTAGTGAACCTTGGGTAGATATTTCTATGGATTTTGTATTAGGTTTACCTAGGAGTAAAAATGGTAAGGATTCTATTTTTGTGGTCGTTGATAGATTTTCAAAAATGGCACGTTTTATTCCATGCCACAAAATTGATGATGCTTCTCATGTTGTAGATTTGTTCTTTAAGGAGATTGTAAGACTTCATGGTATGCCTAGAACAATTATATCTGATAGAGATGCTAAGTTCTTAAGTTATTTATGGACGACTTTGTGGCATAAGTTAGGAACTAAGTTATTGTTTTTACAACTTGTTATCCATAGTCTAATGGTTAAACTAAAGTAGTAAATAGGATTTTATCTACTTTGTTAAGGGTTATCATTAAAAAGAATATTAAAACATGGGAAGAATGTTTATCACATGTTGAGTTTGCTTATAACCGTACCACACATTCTACTACTAATTATTCACCATTGGAGATAGTGTATGGATTTAATCCCCTAACTCTTTAGGATTTGTCACCTTTACCTGTGTTTAAGTTTGTTAATTTAGATAGCAAAAGGAAAGCAAAATTTGTTAATTAGATTCATGAAAAAGTCAGGCTCAACATTGAGTGAAGAATGGAAAAATATGCAAAGCAAGCCAACAAAGGGCATCGTCAGATAGTTTCTGAACCTGAAGATTAGGTTTGGTTACATATGCACAAAGAAAGATTTCCTAAGCGAAGGCGTTCCAAGTTGCTTTCAAGAGGTGATGGTCCTTTTCAAGTCATCGAGCGCATCAATGACAATGCTTACAAACTAGACTTACCTAGTGAGTATAATGTAAGCGCTACCTTTAATGTCACTAATATGAGTCCTTTTGAAGCACGTGAAGATTTGAGGACAAATCCTTTTCAATAGGAAGGGAATGATGGAAACATGCCTATGCCTAAGAGTTAGAATGTAGACCTACTTGAGATGTCTCCTAGACCAACTACACGAGCCAGAGCTAGAAGGTTTAGAGATGCACTTAACGGATTAAGCTAACAAGTTCAAGAGGAGGAAATCCATGTGCACACATCAAATTGATCAATATCATCAAAGTTAACTAGGAAATGGATTAGAACATTGAAGTGGGTGAACATGCGGATGCAAGGGCCTAGGGCTCCTACATTTCAAAGCCACCAGCCTTCGTGTTATACATAATCGGCCTTCAATGCGACACCATTGAATTGCTTTTATCCAACGTTGGACCAAAGTCACCGACTTTACCCATGTACACTACTGGTATAAACTTAAAGGCTGCCATCCATTCACCGGCATATAGTCTATCCAGAACGTATTTTTCTTATGTTTCTTTAAAGGCCACTTAAGTGAATTTTTAAGGCTGCCAGCTTTTCTTGTACGATAGATTAGTTTTAATTTATGTCTTTTAGGTTTCCTTTAGGCTTTTATATAAAGTCCTTTGCTTTGTAATTAAGACATAACTTTTGATACAAAATTGAGAGATTTCTCTTTGGTTATTTAGTGAACTTTTCTTGAACTTATTGGATCTATTTCGTGGCATTCAATTGTAACTTATCAATTGAATTTCCGCCTTTGATGTGGCGTCTATGACTTATACCAAGCTTCTTGCTTCCTTATAAGCAATGGGTCACAGTATCTATATGAATAAGAATGATCTTGGGATTGAATTCCAAACATATTGATATAGGATTTCACCACAGGTTGGCATAGTTCGTATCACTTTGTCTATGAACATGACTTGGAGTGATAGCTTTAAGGGAAGGAAGAAGCCAAAAGGTGAGAAGTCAAGAAATCTTGCATCATCATTATCATAAACAAGCTCAATGGATAAAGCACACACCATGCTTGATAAATGGTTGTGAGATGGGACTATTAGACTCCTAAGGGTTAGATGCTTATCTACAACAAAAGAAATTAATAATCCCAAGTTTTGCAAGTTTCGTAGAACAATGGTTTATTCCACCAAAGATTGGTGGACGTTAAAGAAGTTATTCAATGAAAGAGTGCATAATGGGGAGTTTATCGTTGAAAATAATTATGTTAGAAACAATCCATTACCTGTGCATAACAATTAGTGTTGTACTGTGAATGCTGTCATCCATGACCCTCAACATTAGAGATAAATGAAGTGCTACCTATTGAGGCATGGGATGATGAAAGGAAATCAAGTGAAGCTAAAGAGCTCGAGTGTTTGCCTCTTGTGGCATCTCTACTAAAATCTTCCAACTTTTGAGTTTCTTTGATCTCCTATGCTTTAATGAGAAAGCATGGCTTATAGCAGCATCTACGCTTGTGCAAATATCTAAAAAGTCAATATGCAAAGTGTTGTGTAATGCAGCTTGCGAGAAGAATGGTGGATAAACATGAGAATGTTGTTCTATTTACTGATACAGAAATATGTGCAAAGAATCTAAATCACTACTGCCTTTTATATAAGGAAGGTTTACTCAATGGCTACTTTGCGAGGAGTAGGGATGTAATTGGGCCGGGTTTCGGGTGGATCATATGAACCTGAAACCCGAACCGCTAGCCTATAAGGTCTACCAGACTCGACCCTATAACCCTACAGGGTTTTGATGCCATACCCAAACCCGCCCTATAGGATTTGATTTATAACCCGGAACCCGACCCTATAACCCTATAACCCTTTTAAAAAAAAAATATTTTCAAATTTTAATAATAAATTTAAGAAAAGCCAGCACTTCTGACATAAGTTTCCTATACATTCAAAAATGAAATGATGCATGTAGAATTGATAGAAAATGTTGTAGATCGCATTCATTATATAACATTTAAACACATTAATATATTACTTTTGTCACTGTATAATATTTAAAAAATATGGTTAAATTAAATTTTCTATTGAGACTAAAATATAATGAACAACAAATAATATTAATTTCCATAGCAAACATGACTTCAACAAAATTTAATAAAAAATTCTAAATCTGTAACTAATCCATAAATATAAAAGAAAAACATCATTAAGAGACAAAAAAGATAGTAACTCTTTCATGTCTTCTTTTCTCTCTTTACTCCTTTAATAATGTTTTTATTTATTTATTTTAATTATACTACTGGGTTATTGGGTATCCATCGGGTTTGTTATATGATCTAAACCCGACCCTATAACCTATAGGGTTTTTATTATATATCCAAACCCGACCTAATCTTATAGGGTTGAACCCTATAAGGTTTCTAACGGGTCGTGTGGGTTGAAAATCCTATAAGAGCCAACTTGGTTACATCCCTAGTAAGGAGAATATTTATAGATAATGGTTCCTCCATAAATATTATGCCTATGGCTACATTCAAAGCTTTCAAGCTTGACATCAAACAACTGATTAAACAACCCATATCTATAAATGACTTCAACCACTCTTCCATAGATTTGATAGGATATGTTAATCCAAATCTCAAGACTAGGCCTATCAAAGGTTCCACCACTTTCCATGTGATCGATTCGCCAGTTTCCTATCACTTACTCATCGGTTAGAAATGGTTACACGATCACCATTTAATACCTTCCACATGGCACCTATGCATCAAAGTTCAATGGAAGGGAAAAGATGTATTCATCCCAGCCACCGGAAATCCTTTCGAGTGTAATGAGTCATACTTTATTGAATCGACCTTCTTCAATGAATTCACTGAAGATGGAGAAATGGCTATTGCAAGACCCTTTGGTATCACATTACTAACATGGGAAGAAATTCAAAAGGTTTAGCAAAAAAAAAAAAAAAAAAAAAGAAAGAAAGACATGTGGTTTTCGTAGGGGTAAAAATAAACAAAAAGCGATAAAAGGAGAAATTGATAGATTCATTAGGGAAGACATATATAAGTATAGCTCTTATGATGGTTTAAGGGCTTGAAGAAGTTTACTTATCTTCTTTAGACCCCACACTAGCTCAAGAACCCATAAATGTAGAATGAAATTAATCCTCAAGCTAAGGAGATAGAATAGTTGGATCTAGCGTATTTAGATGAGTCGCCACGACTAATCTTCATAGGTAAATGTCTTCCTCAAGAAGTAAAAAATCCTCTCATAGCACTATTGAGAGAGTAAAGAGATGTTTTTGCATTGGCATATGAGGAGATGCCAGATTTCAACCCCAATCTTACGGTATATAGATTAAACATTACAATAGTGTCTAAACCTGTGAAGTAAGGATTGCGAGACTTCCGACCAAAAGTATAGGTGTAAATCAAGGTAGAAGTTGAAAAGTTACTCAAAGCAGGTTTCATTAGACTAATTAAGCATCCCACTTAGCAAATATTGTCCCGGTAAAGAAAAAAAATGGCCAAATACGTGTATGCATTGACTTTTGGGATCTTAACAAGGCCTACACAAAAGATGACTTCCCACTCCAAATATTGACATGTTGTGGATGGCATAATAAGACACGAGTTATTTTCATTCATGGATGGATTTAGTGGCTATAATCAAATTAAGATGGCTATTGGAGATGCAAAATGCATCGCTTTCTGCACACCTATAGGAAACTTTCACTACACAGTCATGCCATTTGGATTAAAAAATGGAGGTGCCACTTAATAGAAGACAGTGATTGCAATATTTCATGACTTGATGCATGATTTCACGGAAGACTATGTGGATGACATCATCAATAAGTCAAGAAGGGCATCTAATCACTTAGTCCACTTGAAGAAAGTATTTGGGTAGTGTCGAGTCTATAAACTCTGAATGAACCCTTTGAAGTGTATGTTTAGAGTAGCATCTAGGAAGTTTCTTGGTTTTATGGTTCATCAGAAAGGGACTGATGTTGATTCGACAAAAGTAAAAGTATTTCAATCCTTGCTTTCACCAATAAATAAAAAAGAACTTAAGAGTTTCATTAGCAAAGTCTCCTATGTTAGATGGTTTGTGCCTAAACTTGTAGAAATCTCACACCCGCTTCAATAGCTCATGAGGAAAGGAGTTCCATTCAAGTAGGAACAATCACATGAAGAAGCAATTCAAAAAATTAAGGGAATACTCACCCCCTCTCATACCATGACAATGCCAATTAAAGGATTGTTAATGATCTTGTACCTCACATCAATCGATAAGACCATTGGGGCTTTACTTGCACAAGAAGTAAATGGCTTGGAATGACCAGTTGATTACCTAAGTGGAGCACTACAAGGAAGCGAGGTTAAGTACACAACTTACGAAAAGCATTGTCTAATGTTGGTATTTGCCACACAAAAGTTACGACACTATTTCTTGGAGCACAAGATCATCACTCGCTTCGATCCTATCAAATACTTACTAACATTGCTAACACCATTTGGTCGAATTGCTAAATGGTTACTCCTCGTTGGAGAATTTAACCTTACTGTACGATCCCCCAAAGCTATTAAATCACAAGCTTTAACTGACTTATTGGCGCAATTTCTAAATGTTCATAAGACAATAACTATCAATGTGATAGTTGTAACGTTCCATGAGGATTCTTTGATGGCTAAAACAAATGAAGAATGGCTAGTCTAGTTTGATGTCTCTACGAGAAGAAATGGATGGGAGGCAGGAGTTGTACTTACCACTTCTGAAGGCCATGAGATACCTTTAGCCTTCATACTTGACTTTACATGCACCAATAATGCAGCTGATTGTGAAGCACTATTGCTTGGCTTAATTACTGCCCAAGAGATTGGAGCATGACATATATGTGTATGGGGTAACTCTAACTTGATAATTAAACAAGTCAGTGGTGAGTATAGCATCAAAGAACTTACACTTGCACCTTATAAGGCTATAGTATAGGCTTTAGTTAATAATTTTTTGTTAGTGTGATATGAACATATAACATGGTCCATTAATAGATTTGCTGACGAATTAGCAACATTAACATCAAAAATCCCAATCTAGGGCAATGATAGCAGCTTGGACATTTGAGTAGTCAAGAAATCTATTCCATGTACAACAACCAAGCTCATTAAAGATGAAGAGGAAGTGCATAGTGATTAGCGCACTCTAATAAAGGAGCTAATTAAAGATGAAGAGGAAGTGCATAGTGATTAGCACACTCTAATAAAGGAGCAGTTAGCATGCCTTAGTGTTGCTTCTATTGCTACATTAAAAAATTTCACTAATATCAACGATGTATTATACTATAAAGGACCAGAAGTATCTTATTCCGATGTGTTGGCACGAAGGAAGCCCACCTCACATTGAAGAAGTATCACTTGGTATGGTGTAGGGAAGAGGGTCCAGCCTTATATCGTTGGATTTAGTGCATAGGGTATTATTGGTTCACCATATCCAAAGATGCATCTTAGGTACCGACACACTGTTTCAACTATACTAAATTACTAGGTGAAGAGAAATGTAATTTTATCACAACTGCTGGAGACTAATGGTGTTCGTACGTCGATTACTTAAAGAAATATGTTTTATGAACCAATAGTAAAGATGCTAGACCTGTGAAAAAGAATGCAAGAAAACACCTCATGCATGATGGTGAGTTATATAGTTCTCATTGACGAGGAAACCCTTAAGATGTGTAGCATCTCTTGAGACAAACATAATATTATCTGAAGTACATGCTAGAGACTACAAGGAACATCAAGGAGGAAGAAAGTTATATTATCACTTACTTAATGCGGGCTACTATTGGCCAATCATGAAAACAAACTCCTTTAACTTTGCCAAAAAGTGTGTTGTTTGTCAACAATAGGATGATATGCCATTCCATATTTGAGCATTGGATCTAATTAGTCCATACACCCACTATCCAGAGGTTGTATATGGATTTTAGTAGGAACTAAGTGCTTTACTAAGTGGGTAGAGGTAATTCCACTTAAGAAGGCAACTAGACCTATAGTGGCAAGCTTTATAAAGGAATACACTATATGCAGATTTAGCATGCCGAAGTGCATTCTATTCGATTATGGAACTCCTTTTATTAACTCACACATGTGGCAACTACTAACTTCCTACAACATCGATCACGTCAAGTCCATACCATACTATCGCAAAGGAAATGGCCAACTATAAGCCACGAGTAAGAGCCTATTGAAAGTGCTTAGTTGCATGGTACATGATAATCATAAAGAGTGGCATGACAAATTACCACTTGCTCTTTGGGCTTACAAAACTTCTAAGTGAAGGTTGACACAAGTGATGCCTTTCTCTTTAGTTTATGGGGTTGAAGCAACATTGCCAATAGAAGTGTTGATTCCATCTGCATCCTTAGCTATCAATGCAGAGTTAGAGCTAAATATTATGCGAATGATGGACTTAGAAGCACTAAATAAGTGGCGTGACATGACAAAGCACAACCTCACTAATTATCAATAGTGCCTAAGCATTGCTTATGATCGACTTGATTGAAAACCATCTTTTCAACAAGGAGATATTGTCCTCTGTATGCAGATCATGTACGCCAAGGAATTCCAGCACCGAAGCTTACAGTAAAGTGGGAAGGACCTTTTGTCATTGAAGAAGTTCATGAAAGTAGCTATTGTAAACTTCAAAATCCAATAACATATGCTATCACCACTGTTGTAAACTTTTAATATATTAAGAAGTTTCATCTATAAAAGCATGATGTATTCTTAGTCACATTTTTAAAATAAATAGCTCACGTCATACAAGCTCATTTTCTTATGTTGTTTTTATCAATATTTTCTATTGCTGCGAAGTGAGAGATTAATCTACTTAATGCACATTTAATACATAATACATGAATACAATGCATAAATTAAGCACCACTATTGGTAGGCAAGAAGCCTGTCTTCTAAGTGCATGGTGTTAGCTTGTGAATTGCTAGCTGGTAAGATCTTTGCCTCCTAGACACATGATATTAAACCCTTTAATTTAAAATATTTGTTTTTACATGATTATGTACTTGCGATATCAATGGTTAAGTAGTAGGTAATATCCCCTTAACTAATCTAAATATCTTTATAATAGAGGCAATGTATATTGTAAACCCCTAGATTTTTATACCGAGTTTAAGCTCAAACTCTAGAACTTGAAGTCAACTAGAAACCCTAAAGTCAACAAAACCTATACCAAACCTTAGAATATAGATTCGGCAATCTCGCATTCTCAAACCCTAAACAACATAAATGAGATAATTGTTGATAATAGTTTGTAATAATATAGGGAAGCTTAAAAATATCAGATTTGCTAATTTCTAGTGTATTTTGGATCCAAATAGGATCACTTTTCGAAAATCGTGCCTCGATATACCAAACAGTAAAAATATTCCGATGATACCATTAGATTCATAATAATGTAAGGAATCCAAAAATATAAGTTTCATAATTTTTCGATAACTAAAAATATTAGATATCGCATTTATATGCATATTTTCTTTACTACCGATAAATTATTAGTCTTCTTTACTATTCATTATCCTATTCTACTATTCATCTATCTCTACTTTTTCTTACTACCTATACACCTATTTTTCTACTTTTTATTTTTCTAATACAATTTCATATCTATCATACTTCATATCTTAATTACTTTTCATTACAAAACAACAAAAAAATAAATCGCTTCGTCTCTCCTATCAAGAAACGGTGCTACCCCTCTCTCTCTTCAATCTAATTTTTTAAAATTTATTTTATTACATCTAATTTCCCTTCACAAAACTCTATAAATACCCCATCTCCCTCCATTTCTTTCACATACTCATTTTACATAACAAAACTCTCTCAAAATTTCTCCACAAATCCTCTCTACCTAATTCCACTCTACCAAAACTCTCTTCAACCAATTCCTCCCATCATTCTCCCCTATACAACAACCATCTTCCATGTATTACCACCAACCACATATTCTTATATCCACCACTTTCGTCATCAAATACACACCTTAGGTAAAAATCTTCTATATTTACTTTTCCTATGTCATGTAACTTAGCATGACCATGGTATTGTTCCTTAAGCTCATATGAGTTATAAAAGCAACAACATGTTCATTTTTGTTCTTGCACATGCCAAGATTTCTAATTATGTTATTTTGTTATTATGTTGATATTATTGTTATTATGCTCATAATCTAACTTTATATATATATATATTATTAAATATATGTATATCTATGTATTTCTTAGAGCCTAAAAGCTCACTAACTCTCTAACATGCTTATTATTATTGCTTTTATTAATCCTTTTCTCTTTTTTCTTTTTATTTTTCTTTTTGGGACCAGTTTATTATTAGTCCCGGATTGCCTTGATGAAATTAAGGCTCCCAATACTTGACCAGGATATCTTGATGAAGCTAATGTTCCCAATATTTGATGTAAACCCCTAAAGTTTTATGATCGATTAAGCTTAAACCCTAATTAGAAGGTCAACTAGAAACCTTAAAGTCAATAAAACCCTAGTTAGACGTAACAGTTTAAGTCCAGTAATTTCGTGTTCGTAATCCTGAGAGAGTAAGTAAGAGATTAGTGTGTAGAATAGTTCGTAATAACATAAGAAGGCTTAAAAATATCAGATTAGCCAAACCGCAACCCGTTTTGAACCCGAACAGATATAATCTTCGAAAAACATTTCCTAGGGTTTAGGATAGTAAAAATATTCTGAATATACCGTTAGACTCGTAAAAATATAAGGTTTTCAAAAATATCGATTTTATAATTTTTTGGTAATTAAAAATATCAGATATTGCATTTATACGCGTCTTTTCTTACTATAGGTACTTTATTAGTCACATCTACTTTATATTATACTATTCATTAATATTTTACACTATTCATCTATCTTTACTTTTTCTACCACCTACTCTTACACTCTACATACATATTTTCCTTACTTTTATCTTTCACATAACTTTATAACACATCTACCTTACACATTATTACATTTAATTAACAAAAATACAAAAAAAAAAAAATCACATCTCTCCCTCTCTCCCTCTATATGCCCCGCCAACCCACCCAAACCCTCCCCCCCCCCCCCCCCCCCCACCTTCATTTTCACTCACTCATATATTTTTCTTTTTCAATTATTTTAATCACACAAATTCACTCCTCATTTTCCTATCATCTACCCATAAAATTTACTAGCAATACTCTCTCAAAATCTCCTCTCGAATACTCCCCCAAATACCCTCTCAAAACACTCCCAAGATTTCTTCTTTTCCCATACACAAAACCCATTTACACTCTCATCTTCTCTTTAGGTAAAAATTTCTCCTCATACTTTTATTACAATGTCATGTAACTTTACATGACCATGGTGTGAGTTTCCTAAACTTATTATTATGGAAGCTACACTATGTTTATGTATTATTCTTGTTCATGAATATCTATTTCTATATTTTTATGTTGTTATTTTACTTTGCTCATATTATTGTTGTTGTTATGCTAACTTCTTATTTATATCTAATTAAATATATTTATGTATCTATATATATATATACTTCAAAGAATATAATCTCACTCGTTATTTATTTATTTTCATGCAATGTAATTTATTTACTTTCATGTTATTTTAAGACTACTCATTCTAGTCTTAGACTTGTCCTCATCAAGTCAAAATAATTTTCTTTTCTTTTTGGGACTAGTCCATTTCTTAGTCCGAGAGCCTTGATTCAAAGCTAAGACTCTTAATACTTGAGTTATATTATTTTGCTTATATTTTGTTATAATTTTGCTTGTTATTATTCTCATATTCATGCAAAATTAAGGTTATTGTCTAAACCACCAAAGTTTAAGCTATACTTTTTACCAAAGAGATTTTTGTCATTAAAAGAGAGTTCTAAAAGAAATTTAGAATTTTCAAATTAATAAAAGGAGTCTATTTTCTCAAAGTTTTAAGGAATAACTCATTATAATTTTGGAATACCTCTATTTTGAAAGGCTTTTTCTAAAACCATAATTATAGTAGTAATAGAGTTGTTTTCTAAAATTGAGAATGATGATTCTTTGTTACAAAAATGTTTTCCTTAAAAACATAATGTAAAGGAAACCCCAAAAAAGAGGAAATGTAATTTTTCAAACTAAGGTTCAAAAAGATTAAAATAATAATCAAAGCAAATACATAGAAAACTAATAGGCAAAGTGACTCTAGGGTTAGAAGTTTCAAAAAGGCAAAAATAGAGAAATTCATTTTTTAAAGAAAATTCATCAAAGAAAATAGTGAGATAAACATAAAATACTCTTTGAAAACAAAAAAAAATCAAAGCTTCATTTTTAAAGAGTCTATAAAAAGGAATTCTTGTAAATTATGATTTTTTCCAAACTTCTAACTAATATTATTTTTACTAAAGAATTTTGTTTGGACAACAACTCCTTGAACATGTATGAAATATGAGCTATACATCTATAAAAAGGAATTTCTCAACTATATAGATAACTAAGTATTTATCAAAGCAATTTTTGATGATTTGATGATTGAAACAAATGCTTTTGGGATGGAAAATTTCGTGGGGAATCTGATTGCCACTTTTTTGGATCTTAAATAACCTAGTTTGATAAAAATAGTTTTAGAAATGGATAAATCTTTTCAAATAGGTAGAAAATGGTAAATTATTTGCGCAATTCCGAGTTAAAATGACCAAGATATGACCATTTTAAGTTAGATTGGTCTTCTGCACAAATTTTGACGTTCTTATGACATAGTTTTATCAAATTTCAAAAGAGTTATCAAGAAATACTCATTATGGGTATTTTTCTTGACTAGGTGATCCGAAGGAAGAGTACCCGTATCCGAGGATTATTTTGACTAAGTGGATTGTTTGATTGATTCATCCATTTAGAAGAAATATCGCCATGGCAACATGAGTTTATTTCCTTAAATTGTGTACTTGATTGTGCTTATAGTTAGATGCATTAGAATTAAGGAAAGACAAAATGTTATCTATGTAAAGTTGTATGCAAGAACACTAAGAATATCGAGGCGGGAATCGATTGTAAAGAATTACTTGTTTTAGTATAGAATTTGATATATCTGAAATTCTATGATCACCTTAAAACTGATAATAATGACGCTATGATATCTTAAATAAATTAATTCATGCATACCATGAAGCATGGGATTATTATTCTTAGGTGAAAAGGATAGTAACACTGTCAAAAGCAACACTTAGCGGCAATGATTGAAAGCGATTGCTTGGCAGTAATCCAAAAGCATGGCTCAACATGAGTTGGACTTAATATGTTTGGCGGTAAAGATCGAAAGCATAACTTAATTAAGATGACTCATTTTGAGATTACTTATCACCAAACCCCGAATGGAGGGTATAAATCCATTCAACATATAGTTCTCAGAAAACTATATGCCTTGCTTGCTCACGTGTATGTTGCATTTCACTTGAATGCTTAATTAACTTTTTGAAATTTCTGCCACTCAAGTGTTTACTTATGGAAATAATTCTCACTAATCCTATTAGCTTATACCCCTATAGATATCTTTTGTAGTTTAGCCATTTTTGGTTAAGGCCATAGAGACCTTGTAGTCAGGTATATTCCCTTTTTAGTTAAGGAATTTTAGATGAAGTTTAGTATTAGCTTAGATGTAAACTTCATAGAAAATTTCTTGTAATAGACTCTAGTATTTTGATGGGGGAATGCCCTTAAGGCTTGTAAGATAATTATTTTGAATGAATGAATATTATGATTTCCATTTCTTAATTTGTTATTGTATCTTCTCAAGCTTCATATTTCAAAGTATGATCCTCTAATTATTATAAGAGCATGCCTTACACCTAGTATCGAAGCTTATGGGAATGCTAAGGTTATTATACTTAATCTTTAATATTAAGTGTGGCAGACAGTTACGTTTAGGGTATTCTTTGGGTCGTGACACTTGACCTTATTATATTGTTTATTATTGCTTCTTATATCTTCCATACATTATTATGTGATATCTTATTCTTTTTCATACTACATACTCGTGTACATGCATCATCATAATGATATTGTCTCAAAAAAATTGAAGAGAAATTTCTTTGATGAAGGAAAATGGAACCAACGTCTTTTAATATATATAACTTTGTCACTAAATCAAGATTTTGTTATCAAACACATAAGAAAATTGTTTTAAAACTTCTTTTCAAACTCATCAAGAATTTTCTTAAATGACAATAAAGATGATTTTGTCAAAAGAAATTAACTAACGAAATAAACATTCTCTTTTATAATAAGTAACATGAAGGTTATTAAGACTTAGTATTAACAATTCTTTGATACACAAATTTTTCATAAAAGCTTAGACTTGAATTTTTGCCAACTCCATAATAAAAACTAAGAACTAGACTAGTTTACAAAGTTAAGATAAAAATCAACTCACTAGTTTATAAACCCACTTAGAAAAATAAAGGTTGCCAAGTTTCTTACTAATAAACTCATTTTCAAAGAAATAAAAGAATATAAGCATGATAAGCTCAAAAACAATAGATATTATCAACAACTTAAAAAAATGTTGAAAAATGATTTCCTTCCAAGTAAAACTGGCAAAGAACTTAAAAGATCAAGTTTTAGAAATAAAATTTATTTTTAAAGAGGTTAGGAAATAAAATATAAGAGGAGAAAGACTTATTTATCAAAACAATTTAAAAAGGAATGATATATACAATTCAAATTATTAGAAACTATCAATATTTTATAAACTTTGTTTTATCACTAGAGGTAAAATTTGTAGAAGATAGAAGTTAAAAGAAAATTTATTTATTAAAAAAAATAAGAATATACTCATTTATAATAACCCAAGAATTTATAAAGTTCTTTCAAAACACTTAGAAAGGAAATTATTAAAATTCAGTTTCAACACCTGTAAAGTAAATTGTTTTAAGAAAAATAATCGTTGAGACAATACCATTAAATTTTTGCATACAAAATGAGCCTATATATATATATATATATATATAGGTATTCAAATGATTTTCCAATCATATAAATATTTATATTTTTGCTAAAGGATTTTTGGATAAAGAAAAGTTTGAAAAATTGTATTTCAAGGGCTGGATTTTCGTGGTAAATAGTACCAATCTTTTTTCGTGACCCAAAATAATTTTTATTACAAAAATAACCCTAGAAATATATAGATCTTTTCGAGTAGGTAGAAAACAATATATGATATGCGAAATTCCAAGTTACAATGAGCAAGTTATGATCATTTTAAGTTGAAAATTTTACTATATATGATTTTTTACGAACATAGTGAAATAGAATTAGCAAGTTTACGTAGAAATTCCACGAAATACTCATTTTGGGTATTTCTCTTATATAGGTGATGTGGAGACCGAGTTCCCATACCTCGTGGATTACTTTGACTAGAAGTTTTTGCATAAATGACTAGGCAAGTTTATTTCTTACATTTTTGCACTTATGCTTTTGCTTGTAAATTAGTGGCATTAGAATTAGGAAAAAATAAAATGGAAAAGTGCATGTGCTTTATAGATAGGGTTGAAGTTATGATTAAGTATATCGAGGCGGGAATTGTTCATAATGAATGTATGATCTAGAATAGGAATGACTGTCTGCAATTTCTATGATCGCCCGCAAAATACTTAATTATGCCATGAGTATTTAATTAAATCGATTCATGCATATCATTGGGTGAGTTCATTACATTTATTACTATACCCTTGGTGGGACAAATGCATAGTAAGAAGGTTCATAGAGCCCATAAGATCTACAAAACGACGAAGGGTCGCCCGAATTAAATTGCAGCACATAAATACCTGAAAGAAATTATGTTTTATAGCTGGGTAGTAGATTGAACAAAAAATACAAAGGAAATATAATTATGAAAATCAGTCTATTCAGCTTGGAACCCCTAACTCGGAATGGAGGGATAAATCTATTCAACATATGATTCTTGGAAAATTGTATTTATTGTTTGCTCACGTGCTTGTGATCTCATATGGTTGTTTAAATAAACTTGTTTGATTATTTGTTGCTGGGTGTTTAGTTGTGGAAATAATTCTCACTAAGCGTGTAGCTTATATGCTCTTAAATATCTCTTGCAATACTCATATCTTTGGTTGGATCCGTAAGGATACTTCACCTAAGTAATACCTTTTTGGAGCCAAGAGCTTTTGGTTAGAAGTCAAGAGTAAGATGTAGTTATAGATTCCCATGTAAAACTCAAAAACGTATTTATGTGAAGATGGACTCTATTAGAGTTAGTTATTTTTAATAGGGGAATGCTCCTTAATGTTTGTAAGACCCCTTATATTTTTTAACTTTGGTTATATTGTTATGCTTTTACTTTCTTAATTGCTATTAAGTATAATTGCTTAAATGGCTTGATCCAAAGTTTGATCCACTACGATTGTTAAAGTACGCCTTACACCCGATGTCGAGACTTTTGGGATGACTAAGGTTGTCATACTTAAGTCTTAATATTGAGTGTAGCGGGCTATCACATTTAGGGTGCCTTTTGGGGCGTGACATATATCATTACCACCACTTCAATACAATTAAACAAGATATAAAGGTTCACTACTTAAACAGGGGAACATTGCTTTGATGCACGGGTACCTACCAAAAAGTTTAAATGGCCTTGCAAGCCTAATCTTGTTTCCTTATGAATACTAATTGTTGTCACTGCATAGTGAATGTAGTAACATATAAGTTTGCAACGAATTAAGAATCAATACAAGCTTTTCTCTAACCAATAGGGGTAAAGACTTCATTTTGCCACTTGAACAAGGAAATAAAGTACTTCATCTAAAATTTCAATGTTTGCATACAAAGTACAAACAAAAAAAAAAAAAAAGAAGAAAAAACAAGAAATCTCGAACATCAAATGTTGGTGCAAGAAACATCAACCTAAAGACTAATTTCTAATTTTATAATTATAGAGGTGTCTTCGTCAAAAAGAATTTTTCTTATCTCAGACTCTACCTCCTCAATTTCAGCTTTTAGCCTATTATGACCCTACACAATTGTGTGATAACTCAACATTCTTTAGGCCATATTAACAACATGCTCCAAGCTCCTAACTTTGAAATTAAGGCTACGACACCTAGTAATCCCTTTGATTGATAATTCAAGCTCTTCAATCGATAATGAATCCCATCGTCTATCAAGAAGCTGAATAGCTTGCCTTAGCAAGATAATCATGATATCAGCCACAATTGTACCTAGAAAAAAACATCCCATCCAAAACTCCTCCTCTATAGAGTACAATCATTTTAATGACTCTAAAAGATGAGAAGACACGATGAATCCATGGAAAGAAGCAATTTCATTGGCTGTTGTTCTTATATTAGGAGTTGTTGTCTTATGTTATGATGATATGATAGCGACTAGGGGAAAAAGGACATTAGAAAAAGAGGTAGGTTGAGCAGGTGAGGTGGCAAGTGGAAGAATCTCATCAAATGGGAAGGATTGCAGTAAAGCATTAAAAATGTAACATTAGCTTCATTGACATAAGTACCTACTTGAAGTAAGGCGTCAGGATATGTCTTATTCTTAGCCTCCTCGAGAGGTGCTGAGTTAGAATCTCCTTCATCCATCTCATACTCCTCCATTTCATTGCACTTGCTAACAACCTCTGTATCATCAACTTCATTGTCATTTGCTGATGAAACTTTATCATTGTTATCAACAAGATTATGTGCATTTTACTACCCGATGCATCTTGTAGAAAATCCATGCGCCACTAAGCTATTACTCACATGCAGAAGTGGAAGCTACAAGGCGGGTTTCTAAACCGATTTTAAGCACACTTCACCAACCATAATCTCTTTTATCACTTATGCCCAATTTATGCAATAATAATAATAATAAAGAGATAATGAAAGAGAAGATTACACCGTGATATAACGTGGAGTTTGGCTTGTCCCCTAGTCTCTATAGTCCACAATTTACCTTACTCAAGGAGGACTTGACACATTCATCTATCACAAAACAATTGCTTCACAAAGAGGACTTCATCCATCACTTAATGCCTCACACACAAGGACTTCACAAATGCCTACCACAAGTAGGACTTCACAACAATGCCTCATAAATGAGGACTTCGCTTAATGCCTTAAATAAGAGAGGACTTCACTAAAATACTCAAACAAAGTATGGGAATGGTGACTTACAATATTAGCTCAGTAATCTTACTATGATACTATTCACTTAACAAATACAAATACAAATACAAATACAAATTAAGAGAGTATTTTCATATCATCTTTACTAATTTAAGCTCTACTCTTTTTTTTTTTGAAAAAAAAAATCCCTAAACACTCTATTATAGAGGCTCTAAAAAACATAGCCGTTATCCCCCAAAAGCATCTTCAATAGTCTGATAATAAAAAATCTAACGGTTAGTTTTACCCAAACCGGCTCATCGGTCCTCAAATTGAGCCCTCAATTCCTGCCTCAAACTCTACTGATCATTTGCTTTTACAGACTTCCATTGTACTGGCTCATCGGCTTGCACCTTACTTTTGCATACTCTATAGAAAAAAAAAAAAAAAAAATACTAACACAAACACATATATGCACAATAAACCTTAAACATATTAAAAGCAAGTTTTTACTTATTAGATGTAACTTAACTAAGCTGTGAAGTATTTATGCAATGCATTTTCTCATCAAAACAATATTGTAACCTCTACATGGTTCAATAGATCTATATCTTCATCATCCTCATTTTATGATGTTTTTGGCACATGATGCATGCTGAATGAAAATTTTCATGGTGGCCATATGTGTGAGGAAAAGGATGTGTGATAGCTTTGTTGGGAGGAGCATGAGAACCGACCTCTATACTTTGTGAAGCATTATTAGTCAGGGCATGAGTTGTACCAACCTTAACACCTTTTAAGGTGCTATCAAGAGGATCATGAGTATTAACAGTGTTGTTGACTAGCTGGCAAGTTGAATCAACGTCATTTACCAGAAAAAAAGGAGAAAGAGATATATAGGTAAAAAAAGGGAAATAAAGAAAGAAAGAAAAAAGAATAGTGATACACATCGAAATATAAAGAGAGTTGCATTGATACAATACCTCGTGAATACAAACATGCTTAATCTCGTTAGCATTTGATAAAGAGGTCAATCGATTAGTCATTTTTTACTTGGCTTGGAAATTGTAAGTCACTTTTGTGTTGGCTTGAGGATCTTGAGTCATCTTTGTTTTGTCCTGGGAGGCACGATTGGTCTTTGACTTAGCCTGGGAATCGCAGGGAAATTCGCAGGTTTTGATGGGAGATAGAGGTAAATTTCATACTTGTAGATGGTAGGTGTCTCTAGAGTATCAAGTATTGTAGCATATGTATTGTAACGCCCCAAAAATTTAATTCGATTAATTAAATAACTTAAGGCTCTACCGCTACGTATAATACTCTAAAGTATTACACACTAAGGGTTTCTTTAAAAGATTTTATTTATGTTGAACATTGCTACTTATTTTAAGTTATAAAATCATTCAGTTAGATTCTGGCAACAACTGGATTTAGCAGAGGAAATAAATTTTATAAAACAATTTCGAAATAAAGACATTTCAAAACTTCCACTCTCTCAAGTGGAAAATTTATTCGATAAAACAAAGCTTTGTAAAATTTTAATTACAAAACATGGCCCATTATGCCCTTTAAAGAATATAATAAGTTTAAATCATAAATCTAGCTCTCATTAATACAAAACAAAAAAGTAGATTAAAATAATTAAACTACATCCACGCTTCTACTCACTTCACTCATCCACAAATCCTCTTCGAATTATCACAAGTGCCTAAAATCCCAGTGAAGCATCATCAACATCATCCATCATCATCAACTCCATCTACAATAATAGCAAGGACTACATCAACATCAACCTCATTCATAAATTGTAACAGATCAACAACAACAAGAAGAATGAGCCGAAGCTCAGCACAAAGTAATGAAAATACATACGAATGGCACATATGCTTAAGCTATATGCAAATGCAGTAAACATTCACTTATTATATAATCTTTAAGTTAATAAAACAACATAGAGTATCAAACTCCGGACAACAAGGAATCTGGGGGTCTTGAGTAACGTGCTCGACGCTCAAAGGGTTGATATAAGCAGCCCGGATACTTATATCTCCTAAATAAATCTATCCATAAACAAGAAAAATAGCTTCATCCAGGGTTAACAGCTGTTACACAACTCTGCTTAAACATAGTCCACAACATGAATCTAGTTCACCCATTCCTATAAACGTTAAACTAAACCATGGTATTTCCCTCTAAGTTTAAGCAAATGTTATACCGATACTATTCTCCCTATCAGCTTCCTGCCAAGCCACTAATGAAGGTCATTGCATAATGATGAGTGCCTAAGCGCTTAAAACTACCGTGTCATTGCATCATGACAAGGTGTCATTCCTCGGACCAGATACCAATCTTCCACTCCAGGGCAAGAATCGGATTTCAACGGCGGAAAACACAACCAACACTCATCAATTATTAAGCCAAATTTAAGTTCTTAATCAATTTTAAATGCCTATCTTAACATCCAACATGCAAGTTACTACATACCTTTAAATGATGCCCATAACTCAAAAGAATCAGATGATAACCCATGAGAATCCACAAATCAGATTCAAACATTTGTTTCAAGAAATCGAATTCTTATAAGAGCTTAAGCTATAACTCTTTTATCATCGAATTCTTATAAGAGCTTAAGCTATAACTCATTTATCTACTTATATCAACTTTTATTAAAATCCTATTTGAGCAAACACTAAATTGGGATCCGCTATAGCTGCAAAGATCGCCCTACCAAAATACATATAGTTCTCATTTGTCTATCAAAGTATTTCTTTTCACTTTGTTTATGGTCTTTTATCAACAAAAGCATAATCAAGGCATTCATACACAAAAGTGTCTATTTCTTAAGCAAACACACCTTTGAAACAACATATTTACCATGTTAATCTAAGGTTATCATATCTCATTAACTCAAACCAATTATTAACCATTAACTCCTTTTAACTAAATCCTAGTCAAATTGATTAGAGTTATTCATTTAATTCATTCACTAAGTCAATTTGATTAAACTTAAACAATCTAACTCATTTTAGCTTCGTGAAGTTTATTAAGCTAAGTTGGACTTAGATTAATTACTAATTCATTATATATCTAAGATTCAGGTTACTTAATCCCAAGTTAGCTTAAACCTAGCCAAATTCATCAAAGTTAAACAATCTAATTCATTTTAGTTCATTCAAGTTCATTTAGTCAAGTTGAACCTAGAATTATCGACTAAGTTATTTTATAACTAACCTCTATTTTAATTGAATTATTGGTTAAATCTATAAATCCACTTAATTCATGCTTAATTATACCAATCAATTAACATAACACATCCAATATCACTTATCTATCTCATTTTAACTTAAAAAGATTCATTTACACTTAACAATAAACATTTAGAAAGCAAATACAAGTTTTGACTTTGTTTAGGAAGACACAATAGCTGGAAAGAACTAAAATTTAAGCATCGATAATTTTAGAATTTGTAAAAACTTAAAACATAAAAGTTTTAGATATCTTTTTAAGCTTTCTATAGCAACTAGAATCACCTTAATTGAAGGTCGTATGAAAAAGTTACGACCAAATACGATCAAGCTGTGAAACTGGGCAACGTTGTAAAACGAACGCCGACACTTCTACACCAACGATGTAAAGCTCAACTCCTGTAGCGTAGAGGGTCAACACCAGTAGCGTTGGAGGTAGTGTTAAGAAAGTGCCTTCTAGTCACTTCAACAGTGGCTCTACGCCGGCAGCGCTGAAGTTCTAGGAGGCAGTGCTGACGAGATTAGCTTTTCGAAAATATAGTTTTTTTACACTTTACTCTTACCAAAACTTCTTCAAATCATCTACTAAGCTTCCTACCACTTAATAGATGAATTCAACATCATCAAACATGTTTGCTCTTCACTAATATCACATTAAATACTTCAATCAACACATAAACAACCAAATTCTTCAAACTAGTATTCATTTTCTTCCTCCTTCACAATCTAACCTCCAATAACCATAAATCCAATAAATACATATATAAACAACACTTTTAACTTATTTCAACATCAATTTACCAATTACAAAAATTAAACAACAAAAATAACAAAGAAATAACACTTATCTCCTTTAGGAACACATGCACTCTTAAGTTTCTTTACACTTCAAGTTTGTTTTCCTTCTCTACTCTTCTTTCTTAGCTTGATTCCTTGTCAATTCTTGTTTTAATGGAGATTTGTGGGCTTGATTTTGAAGATAAAGTGAAAGAAAAAGAAGAATAAGAAAACAAGAAGAAATCGATGGAATGAAAGAGAAAAAGGGGCACCAACATAATTGTAAAGAGAGAGAGATAAGAATAAAAGGAAAATTTTAAAGGATATTTATAAAATAGGGTATTAAATTTAAATCTTTCTAATAAT
Source organism: Combretum micranthum (assembly GCA_024138025.1). Classification (NCBI taxonomy): domain Eukaryota; kingdom Viridiplantae; phylum Streptophyta; class Magnoliopsida; order Myrtales; family Combretaceae; genus Combretum; species Combretum micranthum. Next base: position 92,555 of record JAMXBD010002693.1, on the reverse strand, counting down.
TATTTTTAGTACCATAAATAATTAGAAAATAATTTAAGAACATATATTAGAAATTTATGACTTGTTATAAAAACACATTTCAAAAGCTTAAACATGAAAATTTGATATTTAATTTAGATTCGAGTTTAAAACTGATATTTTTAAACAAGTATTTGATTTCAAAAATTACAAAGATTAAGTAATATGAAAGTTAACTAAAACTTGAAGGTTTAAAACTTTACTAAACATTTAAAAATATTTGTTTGGGAATTTAATAATTTGAATTAGATACGAGAGGAGTTTATTCAGAAAAAGGAATTTTATAAAATAAATTAAATAAATTGATTTATCAAATCGATTTAAACAAGGAATAAATATAAAGAAAAAGAATATTTAAAATCACCAATCTCCATTTAACCTATTAACTAATTTAATTATCTCAATTTGTCTATTTTTTTTCTATAATTCAATCAAACCATTTCTAATTAACTAGGTGAAAGTTTAGGGTATTTCATGCATATTATTTAAAGCTCTCTAGGCTACCTGTCCAGTAAGTTAACCAACCTACCTTAGACATTGCTATATGATTGATAGAAGGAAATAATAGCTGTCGTACATGAGGGTAAATCATAAATTCTTTTTCTAGAGATAGTAATTTACAATAGCAACTGAAGTCATCTGATGGAGGAATCAACCGAGGTACTCCCTGATCAAAACCGAGCTAACAAGCAACTCTATGGGGTGAATATACCATTACCTTTTACTCTAAAAAAAGACCCATGGAATTCTTGCTATCTTGTAGTGATGGTAAATACTTTTGATTACACCACATGATAAACCTTGCATTAAAAGTATCTAGGCTTTTATGATTGTCAAATAGTGTCATCAATACATCAGATTTCGAGGAGTAAAATTTACGACAATCTTCATAACCAGCTATCCCATTCACATAAGGTCGGAATGTGAACTCATTTATGTCATTAATAACATTTGATAAGAGCTTCATAGCCTGCCTCTGCAACATTGCCATTACCTTGGAATCATTTGGCTGAGCATTATGCTAAGTTGTGGAGGAGGATATGTATGCTTGAAATGGCTTATAGGTGAAAAGTTGTTGTAGGCCCAAAATGGCAAACAAGAGGCAGTTACCCGGGTAAGGGGTGGAGGGTAAATTGTTTGTTCAAAACTTTTTTCGAAATTATTCAAACAATATTAAACTTGTGAAACTTGTTACTTAATATGTTTTTAAAGTACGAATGCAAGTTACATGATGCATATAAAATGACAAAATTTAAAGTGTGTAAGCCCCTAAATTTTTCGAGAATGGTTTTGGAATACCGAATCGGAACTCTAAAGTTTGACCAAGTTGAAATCGAATCTTAAGCAATTTCAATCAGGGATTTCATAAGAGAAGATTCATTAATCATTCGACACAAAAACCGAGAATGAGAAAGTCCATTTAGCCGATCCCTGAGGTGAACCCCTCAATTTCTAGGGTAAAATTGGATTAAACCTAACTCTAGTCAAACCGGAGTTTCAAAAGTCAACAAAGATCAAGACAATCAAACAATTTCAACTCCGATAATCCCGCAATCTCAAACCCTAGAAAACGAAATTGAGTTAATGGCTTATAATAGTTTTTAATAATATAAGGTAATACAAAAATATCAGATTCGTGAATTTCGAGTGTCCTTCGGACTCAAATGGCTCGTAATTAATGAAAATATTCCAATAACTCCAAAAGGCTCGTAATTAAACAAGAATTTAAAAATATCAGATTTAGAAGTTTTGGTAACTAAAAATAACAGATATAGCTCGTTTACGCGTATTTTTATTATTACAGGTATTTTATATGTTTAGTCTACTATTCATAGTACTATTCCTATTATTCATTACTATTTCACTATCTCTACTTTTTCTTACACCTATTTCTTACTACCTACATACCTATTTTCTTACTTTTTATATTTCCAATACATCTTATATCAAATCATATCTTACATATTAATTATTTTCTTACAAAAATTACAAAACAAATCAACTCCTCCCCCCTCTACACATCAAAACCGATGCTATCTTCTCTCTCTCCCTCTCATTTATTTTTTCTTTTTCAATTTATTTTATTACATCAAAAATTCACTTAAAAAATTTTATAAATACCTCCTTCCTCCTTCATTCTTTCACACATTCATTCTACATAACAAAACTCTACCAAAATTTCCTCTCAAAACCACTCTCCAACAATTCCCTCTCAAAACACTCTCTACCAATTTCTACTTTTCAATAAAAATAACAAAATCCATTCATCTCTTTTCAAATCTTACCTATATTTCTTTATCATGTCCATACAACTTAGCATGAGCTTAATGTATGTTTCTTAGACTCATGAGAGTTAAAAAGCCAACAATATGTTCATGTTTTGTTTTTGTTTATGTTGCTATTTTACATTATGTTATTATGTTGTTGTTATTATTGTTATTATTATTTTACTCTAATCTAACTTATATATAGTATTATGTATGTCATGTATATATACTTCTTTAGAGCATATAGGCTCACTTGTTATTTATTTATTTTCACACTTTGCAATTTATTTATTTAATTTATGCAATTTATTAAGACTAGTCTTTCTAGTCTTAGACTTGTCCATATCAAGGCAAAACAAGTTTCTTTTCTTTTCTTTTCTTTTAGGACTAGTCTATTCTTAGTCCCGGTTTACCTTAATGAAGCTAAGGCTTCCAATACATGATCGGGATACCTTGATAAAGCTAAGGTTCCCCATGCTTGACCATATTTATTATGTTTATTTGCTTAAAAGTATTTCTTTCTATCTTATTATGTATTATCTCTACTTTTACATTGCTACATAATCATATTCATGCATGATTAGAAAGTTGTTGTCTTAAATAAAAATAAAAATGAGTTCTTTCTTAAATAAAGAAAAGTAAACTAGATTTCTTAACAAAAGGAAATTTAACAACAAGATCTAAGTTTTCTTTTTAATAAACTCTTTTCAAATGATAAGTTAATCATAAATTCTAGAAGAAGTAGTAATGTAGATTTCTTCAAAATAATAAAAGGAACTCATTTCTTTTATAAATCAAAACTTGATACTCTATAAAGGAAGAATTTTTAGCATTGAAGGATTTTAACTCAACCATATCTTTTATAAAACTTAAATAGGCTCGCCTTAGACTTCGAAAATCACATACTAAGAAAGTTTCTTCAAAACTTATTTTTATATGTTGTTATCCTCTTTTCAAAAATTAAAAATGAAATTTTTGCTAAGTTCTAATGTCGACAATTCTTATTAAGATTTTTTTTTTTTATAAACTGGTCTAAAGGAATTATTCTACCACTTAATAAATATTAAGAATAAAACAAGTTTTTGAAACAAGGTAAAATCAACTCACTATTTTGGAAACCAACTTAGAAAAATAAAATTTGCCAAGAAAGTAAAGTTTTAAAGGTACAATTATTTCCTAAAGAAGAAAAAGGATAAAAAATAAGAGGGAAACATACATTTAACATAACTCCAAATATTTGACCACATCAAAAACTTAAATGATATTTTGAAAAGCTTTTTTCAATCACTAGAAATAAAGTTGGTAGATAACTTAAATAACCAAAATTTTGTAATGAATTTACTTTTGAAAAGTGAGGAAATGAAATTATAATAGAAAAACATTTACTCATAACAACTCAAATATATTTTAGTTTTCCTTCTAACAATTCAAAAAGAATAAATTTTCAAAAGTTTTATCTTTTAAAACCCGTAAAGACAAATTGTTTATGAAATATCAATAATTGAGACAACACTACAAAAATCATGCATACAATATGAGTGTATATATACGTTTAAAGGATTTTTCCACTATATATATATCCATATATTTTGCTTAAAGATTTTTGAGTAAAGAGAAGTTTGGAAAAATCATATTTTGCAAACTATAAATTCGTAACTATTCTATACCATAGTATTTTGCAACCCAAATGACTTTTTATGACAAATATAAAGTTAGAAATGGATAGATCTTTTTGAGTAGGTAGAAAACGGTATATTATTTGCGCAATTTTGAGTTAAAATGATCAAGTTATGGCCATTTTAAGTTGGAATTACCTTCTATACGAATTTTAATGATCTTATGACATAGTTTTTTATAAGTATCATAGGATCAATAAGAAATATTCATTATGGGTATTCTTCTTGATTAGGTGATCTCGAGGAGGAGTATTCATACCCGGAGGATTATTTTGATTAGTGGATTTACCGATCGACTCATCCATAAGAAAGATATATCCTTATGCCGAGTGAGTTTATTTCCTACCTTTTACGTACTTGGTTGTGCTTGTAGCTAGAGGCATTAGAAATAGGAAAAGATGAAAATGAATTATGTATGATAATATTGGTTGAAAGAATGCTAAGCATACTGAGACATGAATATTTGTTAATTAACTTGTGTTTTACTATTATTATGTTGGAATGTGTGCAAATTTTGTGATCACCTTTAAATTACTCTAATAATATATTATGAGTTATATTAATTGATTCATGCATATCACGTAGTTAGTTTCATCTCATGAGCTATCATACTCGATGGGACAAGAGTATAGTAGTCGGGTTTGCAGTAGCCATAAATCTGCAAGATGGGCGATTAGGAGCCTGAAAGAACTATTTTAAGATGGGCAAGTAGGCGCCTGAAATAAACTACATAAGTTGGATTTTAAGATGGGTTTTAAAGAGCCTGAAACACCTAACCCTGAATGGAGGGGTAAATCCATTCAAACATATGATTTCCGGTGGATCATATGTTTTGCTTGATTACTTGCTTGATGCATTCATATGCTTGTTTAATAACTTGTTTGAAATTATTTATACAAGTACGTTGATTCAGGAATATTCTCACTAAGCTAGTTATACTTATACTTATACTCCGATAGACCTTTGTTGTAACAAGACTATATCTTTTACGCTCGAAGATTTCATATACTCGAGTGGGATTATGTTTTGGAAAAGCTTCTGGAAATCTTTTGAAGATCTTAGGTTAAATATCCTTTAATATCTTGTGGTGTTAGTATTGTTTCCTTGTGTGAAAGACTAAGACGATATTGTGATTATTTGGAGATTTATAGGGAAAAAGCCCCTAAGATAATATAAGGATTATATTCTTATAACATTGAAATGAGATGGTTATCTAGAATTCTTGTATGTTGTATTTACTACCTTGAACTATACATCCCACCAATGTCTCATATTATTGTGATAGACACCTTACATATGGTGTTGAAACTTTCGCATGACTTCGGGAAGTCATTCTTAAGTTTTAATATTGTATATGGTGGACTACCACGTTTAGGGTATCCTTTGGGATGTGACAAAGTGCACGTAAATAAAGAAGACAACTATTTATAGAGGTTCCTCCTTATGAGTAAGTCCTCTCATCCAGCTTCGCTGCTGAGGAGTCGATCCTCCATATTGGTCGTTCCTCTAATCCAATAGCAAACAAAAGTTACAAACAACAATAGCTTTTGCTTTATCTTTCTAGCCTATCACTCGGGCATGCACAGACTATAAGACTTTTGCAGCCTTACTTCAATGATAATCCTTACTTGAAAAGGAAAGAGAGATGTTGCAAGTATGAGAAAATATAAATTCTCTAGTTTAATCTTGTAATGAAAAGATGAAGCACGTAATGCCTATCAAAGTGTCTATTAGTTGCTCAAGAGGCTTTTATAAGTACAAATGAAAACTTTAGATGTTCTTGCTGTTCTCTCGTGTATCTTTTTTTTGTTCTATCTTTTAATCTTGAAAGCCGGAGTGTATATATATTGCTTCTTGAATGATTTTTCTTGAAAGAAAACTTCAAACGTTCATAAAATCTTCTAATGGCTTGTTTGTTACATGGATAGAATTGATATCCCTATATTTATGGGATTTGAAAATCTTATCTAAATATTTAAACTTTGAACTCCTTAAAAATATATCTTGTTTCGCTTGTTATCTTCAGATATTGTTGATATTTATCTTTGTCCAAGTCTTCAATGACTTGATTAGATAAGCTTTTGATTTGAATTCAAAGATTCCTCTAATTCCGGATAAGCTTTAGCTAATGACAAGTAAGATGGATATCATCTTTATTCTTATCTTCATCCATAGATATTATTATGTCAATAAAACATGTTCAAACTTGCTCCAACATCTTTGCTACATCTTGATAAAACATCTTCATAAAACTCGTAAAACGCTTTTTGTTGTAACTTGTAGGAACTTCCTTGAAAAACTCGTAAAACAATTCTAAAGAAAGTCCCTATGGATTATTATCCTCCTTATGTGGAACGAATTAAGTACATTACCTAGATACACTTAATTAGGGAAACTGGGGCTACGAATAAATTCAACTTGTATTTGATGATCGATAAAAATTGTATGAGCAAACGTTCTATGAACCGAAGTAACATTCATCTAACTATCTGTTCAAGTATCTACTGAAATGTCTGTTTAACTGTCTCTAAGTGTCTATAAGAAATGAATACCTTTGTTCTACATACTTAAAATAGATTCATCATATATCTTTTAACCTTTTTGTTATCATTAAAACTCATTTAAGAGAACTCAATAATTGTAAAAACACCAAGTTTGCATGTGAATGTACAACGTAACACCCTTTTGAGTGGATTGACTCATAATGATACAAGTCCAATCTCCGGTAAAAAGAACCCAAGTAGAAAGTCACTAAAGTAAAGTACTGACCCTTTACTCTACGAATAGCTGTAGTTCACCCCTTCTATTGAACCATTGGGAAAAATGTATGCTGGTAACCATAATGCCACAAATGCCGTAAGCTCATAACTTCAAAAAAAAAAAAAAAAAAGAAGGCAAGAGGGAAAGAGTGGAGGGAAATACACTGGTATGAATATAGGATTTAGAAGCAAATTAAATAGTCTTAGTAAGATGAAAGATCGCCTGAATATGTCTACTAAGGTGATTGTATCGCCTTAGTTTTTTCGCATGAAAACGTGAAATTCACCTCATATAATGGATAGAGGCAAAAGTCGCCTGAAAATAAATTGAGGTAACTCACGCCTCCCAAAATAAATTGAGGCAAGTATTCTGAAATTGCCAATTATTTTCGTTTACTATGTCATTTTGCATGTTTGAGGTGACTATAGCCTTAAAAGGAATTTATTTTGTTTTCCTAATTGAGGCAAAAGTCGCCTTAAAGGAAATTTTTTTATTTTGTCAATTGAGGTAAAAGTTTCCTCAAAGGAAATTTTTTATTTTGTTAAGGGAGGCAAAAGTCACCTCAAAGGAACTAATTTTTTTAAAATGATTTAATATTTTTAGCCAATTTTCCCTGCAATATTTTGGTACGTGTTTGATTTTTTTTTTTAAATATTGATCTTGTTGATAATTTGTAGTGATTTATTTTAATTTGTTTTATTAAATTAAAATTTTAATGGTTAATTTTTTTAAATTTGTATGAAATAATAATTTTTTTATAATAAAAATATCATAAGATAATTAATAATTATAGACACATATAAACATATAGTCATTTTAGTTTTAGTTGCAATACTTGTCAAAATAATATGAAATAATAAACATCAGTGATAGAAATTATTTATGATGTAAATAACATGAAAATGAAAATTATTATAAAAATAACATATTTTTACCATTAAGATATTGATCATATGTTATCCAATACCTAAAAAATCATTAAAAAATAACATTAATATAATCATTAGCTTAAATAATAGTAAGAAAAACAAGGAAACCAATTTTGAAGACGAGAAAATATTTACCTGAGCTGAGGAGAGATTTTGGAATAGAAGATCATGAATGGAAAAATGAAAGGCCGCAAAATGAAGAAAGATAAAGAATTTACAGGAAGAGTAGAGACGAAAGAGGCTTGAATAGTTTGCAGTTGGAGGCCAAATTCACCTCTGATGGATATGTGAGGCAAAATTTGACTTGATAAAAAATAATGCACGTGAGAATGTTGAAAATCTATTTTTCTAAATTGAGGGGAGTTTTGTCTCATATGCAAATCTGAGGTAAAATTGTAAATCCTGATAATTTTTCATACTAGTAAAAATAGATAGAAATAGATGGTTAATATTGAACTCAACAAAGACTTTAGAATAGAACTACGAGTAGTAATGAGCCTATGTATATTTTTAAACCTTAAAACAAAGTTTCCTATATAGTATTAAATACTACTAATAAGATTTTGTAGTGGGTATCGAAAACTCGAGATATAAGAATAACTTGGTTAAGATATTAAGTGCGATAAAGAATAAATAACCAATTACGCTTATACTCAGAAAATGATAACCTAAAGATAAACCGTTAGGGTTATAAATACACAATAAAAATATAAACATATGTATAATTAATAATCTAGACTCCAAATAAATATTTGGATCACACCATTGTTTTAATTAGAGTATTCTCAAGCTATTATAGCCTAAAACGAAAATTGACCTATTAAGCTTAAAAAACCCTAATCAGGTGAGATAAAACCTAAAAATAATTAATTGCAGTAACTTTAAACCTAAAAGTTGAACTCAACAATCTAGAAAATTTGTAGAACTCTATATAAATTTTTGGAGATAAAACTCTTGAATAATTGTCATATTTATACCCATTTAACTTAATAAACTACCATAAAATTTAGATAATTATTAACTAAATAATATTATATAATATATATATATGTATATATACAGTGCAAACTGCACAAATATACAGTTGGATTTGTCTTGAATTTTACCAGCCGAAATCCTTCTCTAAACTTGCACAAATTGTCCTAAAAAGTCAACGAATCAACATCAACTAACCAATCATAAGAAGCCAACTCAACTCTTCTTTTAATGCAAAGAGAATTGCATAAAGATAAGCAAAGCTTCAGTGGATCTTTTCTCCCTTAAGCCAAGTTCATTACTCCTTCTTCATCTCAATATATATATATATATATACATGGCTTCATAATTTACAAGGAAACAAGATATTTAAGAACAACAAGACAACCACTTAAACTACATCATAACAACCACAACAATAGCAGTAGTAACTTCAAATTTGTCCCAACCCAGACCACCAAAACAAATGAACAACTTAAACCCAAAAAAACTCCATTAAAGCTTAACAACAAGCTTGGGAAAGGAAGAACAAGGTAAGTAATTTCAGTTTTTAGATAGTAATATGTTAGAACATTAACTTAAACAAAGATTTGTTCATCATAGGTACAAAAACAACTCAAAAACAAAGTTTAAACCACCCACAACAAGGTAAGTTTTGAAAAAACCCTAGTTACACTCTTTTTTGTCATAAAACAAGGATTATGGACATGTTGATGTGTTATAAGATGATATGTGTATTTATATATCATGTATAAACACTTAGGAATGAATCAAATACAAGTTGGACATCGAAAAGCATTGGAAAATAGATCAACATGCATGAAATGTCGTATTTCCAGATAAGCATGGGGTGAACATGGGGTGATGAACTCCCTACGTACCTCTCGACTTGAAATTTCATGAGTGTCGTGTTTTCAAAAGAACACGGCTAGTACACGACCGTGTATGATAAGTCATTTTTACTCTATATTTTTCATAGGATTTTGAGCTTAATTTGTTAAGAATTTCTGATAAGATCCTTCCAAAATTATGTTTCCGATAAATAACATTGCTTTAAAGCTCTTAGAATCAAATAAGGAGTAATCAAGTGTTTTAATGCATATTTGGACCAAAAAACAACAATTAAAGTCAAAAAGGCAGAAGTCGAGCCTTGTAAAGATACAGCCGAGGCTAAATAGAGGAAGAAGACAGAAAAAATTGGTCTATCAAGCCTCAAATGGGAGCCTTCGACATGACCCTTGACTTCAATCGAAGCGATTGAGCATCATTATGAGAAAATACATTGTCGAGCCTCAAAACTCGACCCTTGACAATTGTGTTGAGAGACCAATTCTTCATTAGAATTACCTCAAGCCTCAATAATTTGACCCTCGACTCTCTCAATTTTACCATCGATAGAGTAATGGACAAAAACGCACAGTTTACTTAGGAATTTCCTAAAGTTGAGCCTAATCTTGCTAAATACGAGCATCGACTAACAGAGCACGCAACCCTTGACGAGTGTTTTCATAGCTCATTTGCACGCGTGAAAAGTTATCAAATTCTATTAGAAAGGATCTGCTACATTTGCCCCTTGTCAAATAAAGATGGCCATGCTTTCTATACCTAGTAATATATAAATAAACGTGCAAGTGTGCATTATAAAGTATGTATCAACAGTGTAAATATGTATTAACGTAGAGTAAATTTCTGAAGGATTTTTGGGTAAAAGAATTTCTATTTCTTTTGACTTGAAAATTTCTTCTATTTTCTGAGTAAAATCAATTTAACCCAATGTTTGTAATTTCTATGAATTTCTGAGTAATTAATTGATTAATCTTTCGAATTTGTTTTATTTCTTCTAATTTGTGCTCATTTTGATAAATCTATGGAGAAATAAACTCTTACAGCTTAGGGATTACGAATCTAATTCCTGATTTAGTCTAATTTCAAATGCACTTTCAAGTAAATTTGATTGGGTATTTGTAATTAGTAACTTAAATTTAATTTGTGGTTTTTAAAGGAATGGTGCATTCTTTTAGATCCACGCGATTGATTTCAATTGAATAGGTCTGTGGTTGCTAATGGAGTTAAACCTCACTACCTCTTGCTGAGGAATGGGTGAAGACTTTCTGTCACTTGTTTTAAAAATTCATTGAGTTTTCTTTTCAAAACAATGGATTCATATTCTTTATATGGGTCTAATTGAAACTTTAGATTACTAGTTTTAGTTAGATTTAGAAGTATTGACTTCGAGAGAAGATTTAGTTTAAATTAGAGAATCCAGCGGTATAAACACACCATTTCAAACAGCTTTTAAGAAGTCATTATTATTAAGAAATTATTTTGATAAGGAATTAGTAAAGTAACCCTGAGTTACTATTTCATAGAAGTTACAGGCTTATTTCTCATTTTTCCCATTAAACATTTGTGAATATTTCCAACTTAGTATAGTTTATTTTTTCCTTTACGATTTTCTAAAATCTTTTCTTTGGCTAGACAATTAATGGGATTGAGAGTATATTAGCTACCAATCATTTCCTTAAAATCGACTTAAATCATTTACTATGCTATATTTGATGGGTGCGCTTTCCCTGTGAGACCGTAGTTATTGGTTTAGAAAACAATTACAAATTTGAAAAACTCGATCAATGATCAGTGGAATTTGAACTTTGAATTTCACAAATCACATATTAAAAACAACACAAACCAGTGTACCAAGTCGTGCTCCTCTCCGCTCTAATTAAAAAAATAAATTTAAATTATAAAAATCTGTTTCAATTCCGAAATTAAAATTAAAATTATTATTATAATTGTTATTAGTGTTGATGATGTTAATGTTACCACTATTATCATCATCATCATCATCACTAATGATATTATCATCATCATCATCATCATCAGTGATAATATTATTATTATTGTAATTTTTATTATCATTAATGATTATTATCATTATTAGTAATGTTATTATTATGATTATTATTATCATTATTAAAGATATTATTATTATTATGACTATCACTATTATTATTATTGTTATTATTAGTAAGATTACTATTAATTTTATTCATGTTATTATGAAAATTAACATTAATATTTTTAACATATCATCATCATCATCATCAACATTATTGCTAATATTAGTATATTCTAAAATAAGAATAAAATTAAGATAATTGTAAAATACTTGTTTTATATAAATAAACACATAAGAATGGAAATTTAAATAAGTTAAAATTATGAATAATGTGATTCCTAAAAGTGACAAGATAATTATATAAAGTATATTAAGAGAAACACAACGAAACTAAATAATAGTAAATAAATATTCGTTACTATAATAGGTTAACTAAAGAACGATGTAAACATGATGATAATGGTAATGATAAAATATCATTCCACTAAATATAAATTTTACAACTACCCAATAAGAATATACAAATATCAAACAAGATCAAGAAAAGCAAAATAAAAATAAATATTAAATAACAATTTATTATCATAGGACCATTAAAGGACCAATATAATAATAGAAAGAAAACCAAATACCAAGATAGGACGCTTAGACACTCATAGGAGTTTAGTTCTATAATCTATGTTTTATTGATGAATATTTTATTCATCTCAATAGATGATTTTGAAACTATAGAGGATTTCCTAGCTAACTATTACGACTAGCCAGTATGAGTAGGTGAGTAACTCAATCTTATTATATTGTGTGTGCTTGCGGCATACTTGATCTTTAATGAAAGATAATAACCTGAATTTACTGTATGGGTTTATGGAGATTGTTTGCTGCATGAATGGTTGATTGCTAAGTTACTCTAATAATAGTAATAACAGAATTCTGTATGATCATTTTGTTTATATAGTACGCTGCTTGTTTGTGAGATGATTGATCACCTTAAACCTGATTAAAAACTATTAGTACCATAAATGAAATGAGCAAGCATTGCATGATATGCATAAATAACATTTGAATAAGTGACAGCCTACTACGTGTTAGTGCTTTGGATCTCTGGTAATGCTTGGTTTATCTAGGCAAGGAAACTATTAGTTATTCATAAGATTACCTTTGTTCTGTTGATACCATAGGAACTAAATGCTAAATGAAGGATGCAGCTTATAGTATTACTTGAAATGACTAACACTTAGTGGAGATCATAAGGCTAAAAACAGGAAATGAGCGGTAATATATGATAAACTTAAAGTGACAATTAAAGTGAGTATTGTTGTTTTCCTGTATGCTTACTCTTTCCTAGGTAGGTAGGCCATAGTATTGTGTTCCTTCAACCCTAATGAGAGAACGTAAATCTTCATCTGAATTTAGATTTCGATTTATCCAGGCTTGTATTTGTGCATATGTTTGAATGATGCATTTCATATGATTGTTAATAAACTTGTTTGGATATGGTAAGTTCTGGTTTTTCATTAAGCCTGTTGTTTCATTCACACTCCAATAGTCCTTTCAGGCTTACACTTAGGCCATAGCTGGTCACTTCTAGGAGTTTAGATCTGGTAAGAACTTCAAGACTGAAAGTTCATGGAAGATTATAGGATAAGTTATTTGCTTTTATTTTTAGTCTAAGCTAGTTAGTATTTAAATTATCAGTTATGTGTTTATATACTTTTAAAAAGACAGTATGTTTTGTAATGTTATATTTAAGCATTGAGATGATAGTTATTTACTAATTTATGACTTACATGCATTTGTCGTTTCTTATCAAAGCAACTAAAAGATCCTGTTGTTTGAGAACATGTCATTCTCTGAAGGTAATCTAGTGATAGTATTCAAGTGTAACTTATTTACTACTACTAGGGTTGTCAAGCCCTGAGGGGTACCCTAAACGTGGCAGTCCGCTGTACACAATACTAAAGCTTAAGAATGACTACCTCAGTCACGCAGAGGCTTTCATATCATGTACAAGGTGTACATCACAACCAAGGGAATGCATCGGAGTAGCGCAATTTACATTGATAATAATTAAGTAACAAGGCAAGGAGAATACTTATCATAAAACGTAAACATGGTAAATTACAATTCTTAGGGACATAACCTCCTATTGTCTTCAAGTTAAAATAAATACACTTCTTAGAAATTTTCAAAACACTAACATAGCATACGTTACATATAAGGGACCTTACAAAATAATTTTATCTTATGTTCCCATTGCCTTCATAAAGTGTAACATCCTTCCATGACTTCCTTAATGTCATGTTCTTCGATTTAAGCTACGGGTATACCTGTTTCAACAAAATCTATAGGGGTATAAGCCTATAACTAGCTTAATGAGGTATTCCTTAACATTCGCACCATGGTTTCAAACAAGTTCATTTAAATTTTCACACATATGCTATGCATATAATGCAATAATCACATTATTACACAAATATATATAGTTATCCGAAAACCATATATACAACGGATTTACCCCTCCGTATCGAAGGTTAGGGAATTGATGATGAAGATCTGCGACCTTCTACTACTAGTCCCCGAGTCCCTACACAAAGTGTTCGGTTGGCTCGGCTCCAAACTTAGAGTCATATTCCCTGAGGATTTGGATTCTCTAGGAAGGAACATGGCCTGTAACCCACCACGATAACAACCAATCCAACTCTACGCATAGGAGTAGCAGCCTTCCGAAAGAGATGCGACTCAATGGATGCTATGCGTGAGTGTTTTATTTTTCTTAAGCTAAACCTTATTAAGGTTTATTGGGGGGCGATCAATCAATTTGGCAAGTAATAAGCAATCATATAAGTAAGTAAACAAAACACCTAAATAAGCAATTTGAAGTTGCAATATTCTTAATTCTCATTTCACACATAAGTATAGAATCACACACACACACACACACACACACATATATATATATCCCGAAATTTTCCATACATATCCATTTTTATCTTTTCTTAATATACTAATGCCACTACTTTACAGGCATAAGCAAGGTAATGAAATTAAGAGGAATAACTCACTCGTCCATTTCGCAATCTTTGTATTCATAGCAATCCTTAGGAAGGGTAATCTCGTATCCTTCGTCACCTAGACAAAAAAATACCCGGGATGAGTATTTCGTAAAAATTCTACTTAAACTATCTAATTCTATTTCACTATGTTTATCAAAATCGTATAGAATGAAATTCCAATTTAAAATGGCCATAACTTGCTCATTTTAACTTGGAATTTTGCATATAATATATCATTTTCTACCTATTCAAAAATATCTATCCATTTCTAAGGTTATTTTTGTCATATAAGTTCATTTTGGGTTTCGAAACCGTAGGGTACATATTTAAAACGAATATTTATAGATTTTGCGAAACAATTTTCCAACTCACCTTCAGTCAAAAATCCTTTAATAAAAAAAATATATAGATATATATATGATTGATAAATTCCTTTAGTATATAGATAAGCTCACTTTATATGCAAAAATTCTAATGGTAATGTCTCAACAATTTATTTCATAAAACATTTCATTTTGAAGTGTTAAAACTTAACTTGACAAATTTCTTTTCAAGTATTTTGAAGAAACTTTATATTTTCCTAGGTTATTATGAATGAGTACATTCTTATTTTATTCTCCTCATTCCTTTTTCCAAAACAAGAAAATTTTTCCTTTAACTTTGATCTTTTATAATTTCTACTTCTAGTGATAAAAGATCAAAAACGTCTATCAAGTTGTTAATAACCTATTTATAAATTTGCATTTAGAATGGTTTTAGAAAATGAGTCTTTTTTTTTATATTTCTTATTTAAAATATAAGTTCTTGTTTTCTAAAACTTGGTCTTTTATTTCCTCTACAAATTTTATTTGAAAAGAATCCTCTTTATTGATAAAATCTTTTGTTTTTATCTTATCATATTTGTATTCTTTGAAAATAAGTTCCTTCGCTAGAAACTTGAAAATCATTATTTTCCTAAGTAATTTTATAACTTTGTAGGTTGATTTTTATCTTAATTTTGAAAATTAGTTTGCTTCTTGGTTTTGTTATGGAGTTGAAAAGAGTTTAATCTTAAGGTTTTTGTGAAAACTTTGAATACTAACAAATTATTTTACTAAAACTTAGGTGACCATATTATAAAAAGAAAGTATTTATTTCTTATGTTTCCTTGATAAAGCTATCTTTGTTATTTGAGAAAACTTTGAGAAAATTTGTATTACTCTATTTCTATGTTGTTGATAATTACTCCATTATTTAATGACAAGTCATATAATAGAAAATTTAGTTTTAAGTTCCTTTAATAAAGTAAAATTCTACTTTTAAATTTAGTTGAGACAATGTCATTATGTAAATGCAAGTATTATGAGCATGTAAAATAATAAGGATATGAGAAAATACTAGAAACAAATAATAATAAGCAAGATAATAAAAATATCAAGTATTGAGAACCTTAGCTTCATCAAGGTATCCCAGTCAAGTATTGGAAGCCTTAGCTTCATCAAAGCATCTTGGGACTAAGAATAGATTAGTCCCAAAAAGAATAAAGAAAATAAAGAAAATGTTGTTTTAACTTGATATGGACAAGTCTAAGACTAGAAAGACTAGTTTTAAAAGAGCATGAAAATAAATAAATAACAAGTGAGCTTATATGCTCTAAAGATTATATATAAATACATAAATATATTTAGTTAGATATGAATAAGAAATTAGCATAATAACAACAATAAAATCAACATATATATGAACATAATAACAACATAATAAAAGTTAAATTTCATGTACAAGAACAAAATATGAACATGTTGTTGCTTTTACTACTTATATGAGTTTCAAAACAACACCATAGTCATGTTAAGTTACATGACATGAGTAAATAAATGGTTGAAAGAAGTTTACCTAAAGTGTTTATGTGGTATAAAGATGGTAGATGAATGGGGTGTTATGCGAGTAGTGATATGTGGTAGATAGTTTGTGTATAAGGAAGGATTTTTATGAAGAATTGGTTTAAGAGAGTTTTGGTAGAGAGAAATTTTGGAGAGAGGATTTGTGGCGAGATTTTGGGAGAGTTTTGATAGTGAAATGAGTTGTGTGAAAGAATGAAGGAGGAATGGAGTATTTATAAAATTTTGGAGTGAAATTAGATGTAATTAAGTTAATTGAAAAATAAAATAATTGAGAGTGAAGAGAGAGATGGAGGTGGACGGCAACAATGGGAGGAGAGAGAGATGAGTGATTAAATTAGAGATTTTTTATTTATAATTTTCAAATTATATATATAAGACCAATGAAGTAAATTCTACGTACAAATAATATTTAATTTTTAATAATAAATATTAAAAATTATATATATTAATATTTATCAAAATACATATCTATGTACATGTTTTTCGATCATTATATTATAATAAATTAGATATTTTTTTTATTCAGAATTTCAAACTATATATATAAGACCAAGGAAATAATTCTATGTATAAATAATATTTACTTTTTGACAAATATTAAAAATTTATACATTAATATGTAGCAAAATACATACTTATGTTTATGTTTTCCTATAATATAAGACCGAGTAAGTAAATTCTATGTATAAATAATATTTACTTTTTGATAACAAATATTAAAAATTTTATATATTAATATTTAGCAAAATACACAAATATGTACTTGTTTTCGATCATTATATTATATTAACTAGATATTTTTTTATTCATATATATATAAGATCGAGAAAATAAATTTTATGTATAAATAATATTTACTTTTGATAACTGAAATAACCTAATTTATTTAACAATTTAATTTTTATGAAATATAATATCAGTTCTAAATATTAAGTTTGAAGTAATTTTGATATATAAAAATGAATGTGTAGAAATAGGTTTGATATACTATGTTTATTAATGTAAATTATTGATGTATGTGTATAGGTGTGATGAATTAATGCTAATGTTTTATGTATATTAATGTGTTTAATATGATTAATGTTTGTGTCTCTTATGAATTAATATATATGTTTTATGCTTAAATTTATCATAACAACTTTTGAAATGTCTAAATAATTGTTAGCAGAATTTTACAAAAAGTTAAGCCTATTTCAAGCTCAAATTAAGTTCAAATTAGCCTTAAATTAAGCCAAATTAAGCCTAACTCATATGTATCCCAAAAGTCAAAGTTAGGATAATTATGAGACCATATTTTGATCAAATAGACCCTCTTTTGGCAACCCACAGAATTCATACGAATTTTCACCTTTCCTTTCTTTCTTTGTTTCTTCTTTCTTCAAACCACAAGCTTTAAACCTTAGTAAAAACAAGCTATTGGATTCAACAAATTTCTTCAAGCCAAAGCTTCTTCATGTAAGTTAATGCAAAGTGTAGACTCTTGTTTATTCTTTCTTGTGATATAGATATAGAATCCATGTTAGAATGAGTTTAATGTCATATGAGTTTGAATGGTTTTATGTATTAATATATGTTAAGTTGTGTTTTATTATTATATGAACTTGTTATATGTATTATGGAAGTAGTGAGAAGTGTTGGTGAGGATTGAAGTTGATTTGAGTAGTTAAGTTTGAAGTGAAGAGCAGGAAAGGGTTTGATATAAATGACGTAGTTTGATGTGTTAAAATGATGTTCAAAGTTGTTAGGAATGGTTAATGTGGATAGGAGATAGTGTATGAAGCTAGATATGTATTTGAAGAATGATTAAAAGTGCTTTATACTACAAATTTTCTAAGTGCAAAACAGGGGAAACAAAAATTTTTCGAACAAGTCTGTTTTAACATGTACGCCGGCATCTAGTGCTTCAACGCCGCCGGTATAGAGGCGGTGTTGGATGTGATCATAATCGATTTTTCTAACGCTGCTTATAACGTCGTCGGCTTTTGTGAAGAAAGTGGCCAGCGTTTATTTTTTTAAATCCTACGCCAGCCACTAAGGCTTCAACGCCGCCGGCCTTCAATCGGTGTTGAATGCAAACATAACCAATTTTTTTAGCATCGTGCTTAACGCCACCAACGTATATTTCCAACGATGTCGGCGTTTAGCTCAAATTTGGCTGTGTAAATTGCCCATGTATCCTCTGAGTTTTTACAATTTCAACTTTCATCAATTATCCTTCTTTACTTCATTTATGGTCTTCTAATGAATCTATAAGCTATATAAACATGTTTTATGTATGAATTAAATGTTAAAACTATATGTTAGGTTTATTGAATCTCCTTGTATGGTTAACTTAGAATTGTGTGATGTATATATGTTCTACATTCGATTTTTGATTTGTTTCAATATTTTTTATTTCAGTTAAAGGTTCTATAGCTGATTCTCGTCTGTGTGAATATAGTAATACACTATTGGTTACACATATGTAATAGCTTGCTTATTGTATGCTAGGAATAGGCATTATTAAATTTGACTTAATTCAGTTCAATTTAATACTTTGATGAACTGGATGTCTATTATGCTATTTAATCTGGTCCGAGGAGCAGCAAACCTGTCATGATGCAATGACATGTTAGTTAGGCGCTTAACCTAAGCCATGATGCAATGGCTTTACCATGATGCAATGGTATGCTATGATGCAATGGTATGCTATGATGCAATAGCGATTCATTTATGGTAGTTGATGGGGATAATAATATCCGAGTAACCTTTGCTTAAACTTAGAGGGAAACGCCATGGTTTAGTTCAAAGTTTATGAGGACTTGTGAACTAGATCCATGTTGTGGACTAAGTTTAAGTAGAGTCGGGAAATGGCTTTGGAGCCCTAAATGAAGCTATTTCTTTATGGAATAGATATAGGAGATATAAGTATTCGAACTGCTTATATCAACCCCCTGAGCAACTGTTATTACTGAGGACCCTTAAATTCCCAGAGCGTGATTCTGGGGTTTGAATACCCTACTGTTATTTAGTTAAAAGAAAACTTAATAAGATAATGACTTGATCGTTGATGCATTTCATTTGAATTAAGTTTACTTGACAATTTGTTTTTGTATTTGTTATTGTGTACTGGGCCTTTGGCTCACTTTTGCTGCATTGCAGGTATTGAAGATGAGTTGTATGATGATCTGAGATATGGGTCAGATTTTGAGAGGTTCGTGGATGAGTGGGACGAGTAGGACTCGAATGCCCTTAGCTTTGGGAAAAGTTTTTGTTTAAAACTTAATTCTCTATATATGAGGCTTGTTAAATAAGCCTAATTTGTAAAAGACTTTAAGATCTCTTTAGTTCATCTTTTTGTACCAAGAACAACTTGTAATTTTGTAGTGTCTTACATTGACACTAATCCTTGTACTTATAATGTATATATGTATAGATTGCTTTTATTAGCAATCTTCTTTTGTTTAAAAATTGTTTATAAAGTCCTAGTAGATTTAATCAAACAATTCTCATAGACTGTTAGTTTTAGAACAACCTTACATATAATGTGAAAATATTATATGTGGTTGGGGACTCGGTACACTAAATCTCAAGATTTAGTGAGTTAGGTCTTTACAATAACAAATATTAAAAATTTTACATATTAATATTTAGCAAAATGTGTACCTATGTACTTGGTTTTTGGATCACTATGTTATAACAACTTAGATATATTTTTTATTCATAATTTTCGAATTATATATATAAGACAACGAAAATAAATTCTATGTATAAATAATATTTACTTTTTTCATAAAAAATTAAAAAAATTTTATATATAAATATGTAGCAAAATACATACCTCTGTACATGTTTTCTATCATTATATTATAGTAAATTAGGTATATTTTTTACTATTAGTTTTCATGTTTTTAAACATTCGATTGTTTAATCTCATAACAAAATGTGGACAGAGTTATATTTTTCAAATTACATAAAATATATGATAGAAATGTGGAAAGATACATATATGGAAATAGATAAGTAGTCCCAACATACAAACAGTAGTCCAAACTAGAGATTTCGGCTGATCCGTCTGCATAATACAAATAGTGCAAGTCTATAAATAAAAAAACAACAAAGTCAACATGACACAAAAATACAAACATAACACAAATCGCCATGAGTTTAGCACCTTCTATTTGACTGACGTTACTGCACCTGAGTCGATCTTGTACCACAAGCTGTCTGTGATGAAGAGGCAGAAACTGTAGGAGGTGATGACGATGGTATCCCTAGGGTGGTAGATAATATTCCTGACTCAATCTTGTACTTGATGGTGGAGCTACACCAGGGATTAGGCAAGATTTGAACTGGGGATGCTGTGAAGTAAAATGGAAAGCTGATCCTAACGATGACCAAGGTGCAAAGCCTGATGCAAATGGATGCCCCTGCTACTATCTAGAGCCACCAAGAGTATCATGCTATCTGGTAGGGTGCTGAGTTGGTATCCCATGCTGACCAACTGACTGGCTATACATCTCGGGCTAACTATAATACGACGGTGGAGGTAAAGTTCTTGAGGTAAAAGATGGAAATATTTGGCTCGGGTAGCTTGGGTCGGGCCCATCCGCAAGGTCACTCATTAGGGTGTAGGTTAAGAGTATGATGTGTACTGCTCATATGATTGCATCGGAGGTCGGCTCATATACATCTCGAATATATGCTCCATATGCTTGACCTTGCATCATAGTGCATCGAAATCCCCATTTGAGTGCACAAAAGTCTCATCTCGAGGTTGTTCAAAGTAAGAACACCTCTCCTTGGCGATTGGAGCACCATATCCCATGCCTCACGTGTAGCTAGACCAGTGGCCCAAGATTACCTCCATGATAGCAACATCACTTATAGGCTTATTACCTATTGCTGCAGCAATGGCATCCTCCTAGGCTCTAAGCTCTTCTATTTGTGCTTAATTTGGAGAAAAATGAACGGTTATTATGTCAATTGAATGAAAATACTAGGAAAATATATTATTGTATAAGTAAATATTGCATAGACTCACAAAATTAGCAGCAGCCTCTTGCGATTGCCACTTAGACATGGGCATGCCATTCTTCTTTCTAATGTGGGTCCATTAGTAGTTCTTTATGGGCATGAATTCCTGAAATATAAAAGAAAATGCAGATGAAAGCACATGTGTAACTAAAAAAATCATAGAATATGCAATTACGTTGAAATTAAGTTTGAAGTTGACATGTTATCGACTCACATTAGTAATCATGTGGGCCAACATGGAGGTAGTCCCTCCCGTGTGGAAGACCTTTTGAGTGATCAGTTCTTTGTGTTAACCTCAGATTGACTCTGAAAAAAATAAAGAAATGATCAAAAATTTTATTTCATTGATTAGGAGTGGTCGCATATAATCTATTATAAGAAAAACGTAAGTACCCCATAATCCGGATCACTCTCCAAGAAGCAAAGAAAGCCTTCCATTCATCCACCCTATGCTCATATCCCTATGGAGGGTTGCTTACATCTGCCGCTCCTTCACCATTTGCGATTACATACTGCTTTAGTTTATATCGATTTTGGCTATATGATTTAGTTGCAAAAGAATTTAGGGCATCCCACTGCCTCATTATTTTCTTCCAATCGGGTGGTGCCGTGAACTTTTGTTGCACATTGACAAAAATAGACTGCATTAATAAATATATGACATAATACATAATTGGTGAAAGCATGTACCAAATATAAAATGAACTTACCATGATCCTTCAGATAATGCCATGGCGATATGACTCTGGAAATGCTGACCATGCTTTGCTGCTGGTACCTCCATGAACAACTTCATTAAAACCCTATGGTGGAGTAGATACTCCATCCTAAGCACCCTAGTGGGCTTACATACGATACCTTTATACCCGTTTGGCATGCTAGTATTGGCCTTTGACCATACTCTCTGTAATGTTCCTTTGCTCACTTCCCCTTATACATGCCACACTTCCTGCGTAGTGTCTTTGGATCAACCTCCTCAAGAGAAGCATATCAAGTAACCTCTTTTCCCTTGAATGCGATGGCATGTGGGTCCTCAGGTCTAACACGATTTAGGGTAGGTATCACGTCGCACGTCACATCATCTCCTAACAATGCTTTATCTATACCCCACTCTTGGTTCTCTGCTACATCAGAGTTAAAATTGGAACAATCCCCTCCTTAACCCCCACCCGTGAGTAGTGTGGTGATTTGTCCACCTACATAAATGATTAATTATTTTTAATATGTCAATCATATTAGCATATAACAAGGTCAATGAATAAGTATAAAACAACATTACCGGTATACTAGCAGGCTGTCCATCAACATCTTGCATGAGTGCCTCAAGAAAGTTAAGGACATTCAGATTCATGTTGCACAAAGAAAATGTAAATGTTATAATTATCTTATATCAAAATTACTATGAATTCAAAAAAACATACAGTACTGAAACTAACACTACATTCTTTTTTACTCTTCGTTACTATCGTGTGTGGGGTCGTAAACTTTTTTGGTTGCCGCCCACACTACTAGTGCCCTCGCTGGGGTTAGGTAAGCGTGCCAAGTTTCCCAAGTCAATAAATATTCATTTGACCGGTACTATCCAAGGCCTTGAAACTGTTTGTTGGAGAGGTTCAATGGTTCATGTCACCCTTCTGGAATACTTTCGTTAGCAAGTTCAGTTTAGAAAAGTTTTTGATTAAATATATGGTGATGGTGTACTTTTTGGACAACCTTCTAATCCCTAGAACATTTGTTTAATGTAGAACACTTGTTGTTCATGATTTGCAAGAACATACGAATCATTGTCGTACCATGACCTTCATGTGTTGATTGAGATGAGGTCTCCATCAATGCTCTTCGATTTGTCTCGATTGGTATCAAACCACCTACACTTGAGCAAGAACACACGCTTAGACCTTATGTAATTTAATTAGATAATTTCGGTCATAATGCCATAGAAATTTATCCTTCGCCTGTTATGTGCACTGAGTACGTACACACCATTATTCTATGATCTTAAGCACATTTCTCTAGACTCAGTGTTATACCAGACTTCGATGACAATATAAGCTTTGAAATTACATCAATGAACATCCAGGCCTCATGCCAATGCTTCCTGCTTTCTGGCACTTGTGTCACATTACCAGTCCCGAGTTATATAATCTACAAAAATGATTGGAAGGAAGGGTTAGTAAATTTGCCCCATTTGAGTATCTTTGTTCGTAGTTGGTTGAGAAATAACCTTACTCTTAAACCACTCAGCGAAATGCTTGCATGCAAGTGCTCCTACATTCTGTGCTCTACGCGCATTCAGTTCTTACTCAAACTCTTTACACAAAAATTTTGTCATCAATAAATATAACAAATGCATTGATGTGTAGTGATGCACTAACTGATATAAGTTAGGCCCCATACCTTACATATGATTGGACTTCCTTGCAATTGTGTAGCACAGTCCAATGCATTTTGTTAACTTTAACATCCGACCCCATAAGGGTTGATTCGCTCAATGATCGAATAGGTTGTGCAGATATGCCAAATGATGAGACTACACCTTCAGCTAATGGTTCAGACCAGACAATTAGGTCTATTTATTCTCGATTCCATGTTCTTAAAGTATGGAGAACAAAATTGAAAGCTCTCTCGTACAACATATGATTCGGTGATAGAACCCTTCGATCTCACCCTATTCCTAACATCTCCTTGAAGCACTCTTAGGTACCTCTCCACCGGATACATCCAACAATATTGAACCGGTCCATACCTTTTGGCTTCTTTTGGCACATGTATAACTAGGTGGATCATGATGTCAAAAAATGCTAGTGGGAATATCATCTCCAACTTACATAGTGTTAGAATTATTGTTTTCTCTAATGACTCTAATAAATTAACTCGAAATTCCTTAGTTATAAATTCCCTGAAAAACTGTGATACATCACAAACCACATCATAAATTTGGCTATTGAGAAAACCACCAGTGATGACAAACAAAATCCATTGAAGTAAGACATGACTATCGTGGCTCTTTAAACCCATTAAACTTGCTTTGTCCATACCTAGATGGGATGATATGTTAGAAGCATATCTGTTTGGTAGTTTCACATCTTTGATTACATTGCATACCTCGTTCATTTGTCGAGATGACAGAGTAAATGCAGCTGGTGCCTAGAACATCCAGCCACCCCGATATTGTAAGTGCAATTTGGGTGAATACCTATTGCTTAGAGGTTCAATCTTTCCTTTTCTATGTCTTTTGACTTACCCTTTAGGCCAAAGATAATTCCAACTAGATTGTCACATATGTTCTTCTCAATATGCATCACATCGACATTGTGGCGGATATGAACTTCCTACCAATATGTAAATCTAAAAACACACTTTTCTTACACCAGTTTATACCATCCTCGTTTTGCTGTCTACCATGCCTCTCCTGCCCCTTCCTAAGCTGAACATGCTCGTACTAACTTAATTGTGACATAATGTCATTGTCGGTTAAATCCCTTGGTAGATGCCTCGTATATACAGTACCATCAAAACTTCTGCTGTCGCGACGCTAATGGTACTTTCTGGCAAAAAACGTTAATGGCCCATATAATGGAACTTACTGTTTGCTTGTTCGCCTAGGCAATCTATATTGCATATTGGGCATGCCTTATATCCTTTGGTTGTCTTACCGGAAATGTCACCATATGCTGGAAAATCATTGATTATCCAAACAGTACGGCATGCAGTCGAAATGTTCGACCGTCCACCATGTCTAATGTTCTCACACCTTTTGGTCTACATTTCTTCCAACTCATCCACAAGAGGGTGCAAGTAAAAATCAATATCTTTACCAAGTGATCTAGGTCCTGGTATTAAAAGTGATACCATTAGATAGGGATCCTTCATACACCTCCATGGTAGAACATTATATATAAACAAAAGAATTGGCCATACACCATATGTCGTGCTCATGTTAGCATAAAGATTAAACCCATCAGTAGCAAGTCTCAATCTCATACTACAAGGATCCACACTAAACCATGGATATTTGGCATCCAATCCCTTCTATTGATAAAAGTTCACAGGGTGCCTCAACACGCCTTCCTGACTGACATACTTTTCCTCATGCCATCTCATCTCCGACGCTGTTTGTCTACACATGTATAGTAGTTGCAGCCTCGACACTAGTGGAAAATGAAGAAGAATCTTAACTGGTACGATCTTATTTTTCTTCAAATGACGTTTCCATCTCCCTTCACCATAAACAAGGCAGCTATCGAGGTTTTCAAACTCTTTTCAGAACAGCACGTAGTCATTGACACAAGCATGAATGATGTTTGCATCTATACCTAATTGTCTGAGCATTTTCCGCACTTCATAGTATGATGATGGTAACGTATTGTTATTTGGTAACAAACTTTTCATAAATACAAGCCAATTGATGAAAGATTTCATGGATTGTTTGCCATCGACTTTCATATTCATCATATGAAGCACTATAAACCATACCGAAAACTTAGTAGAGCCTGGATACACCGGCCTCTTTGCACTTTCTGTTATCTTCGTCCATTGATTACCATGATCACCAGTGCCTTCATTCCTGCTATCCGCGTCATCTCCCTCAGAATCACTCATATTAACGGCCAGTTCCTATAAAAATCGGTGATCAGCTTGATCTTGGAATGGTTAACACCCATTAGGATTGCTCCTTTAGCCACCATCCACATCATCAGGCAACTCATCTTCGTCGTCCATTCTAGCTGACTCTTCATCGTGATAAATCCACCTCGAGTATGTCTAAGCCATTTCTCCCGACATGAAGTGGTATTCAATAACATAAATAGACTGCAACATTGCATTTAGACAGTCCCTACACAAGCATCTTACCAGTCCATCTACTCTTCTATAGTTGACTGCTACTTATAAAACCTCACTAACTTTATTTCTATATTCCTCCGTTCTCAAATCTCCTATTACAAGCCAAGTGCATTTAGACATTTTATCCTAAAATTTAAGAAATGACATCCCTATTTTAGAGGTCATTTTCAAATATTTCCTACTCATTTATGTTTTCAATTTTTTTGACAATGCAAACATGTCTTACATATAACCATTCAACATATTAAATTTAAGAACAAGTTTTGCATAACAAATTTAAATTTTTTACACATGCAACTTTTATAGGACATATACACACGTGCATATATAAAAAAATATCATGTACAACTCACAAGAGCTAACACAGTCATAATATTTGCAGTCATATATACAACACATATAATTTATTAATAAATAAATAAATAATTTATTAAGCTATTCACTAAAATATGATTTCAACAAACATTTAACAAACATATTTCATAATATATTAATATATCTAATATATGACAATTATTAATATCTATGTAAATATTTTACTAAACTATTAACTACCATAATAATATAAATATATCATTTTAAAAACATTTAAAATACGTACTAATATTTTATAAAAATTTATATATAATAAGATCAATTTTCATGTAATAAAAAAAATTACTAACCGGGTGAAAATATATCCACGTTGTAAATTTTCTTTGCCTCCTCCGACTCTGGAACGTCAAATGTCTAAAACAAAAAATAAAAAAAACTACGTAGACATTAACGAAGAAAAAAAAACAGAGACGAGAGTAGAAGAATGGAGACAAAGAACGTACCCAGAGGAATGATATGAGAGCAAGAGAGAAAGGAGATCGGTTGAGGATATATATAAGAGAAGTTTGAGGCATGAATCGCCTCAATGCATAAATCACAGGTCTCTTCATATTTTTGTCCTATATATGTTGCGTTTGTAGAGAAGTGCTTTTGGTTGTTAGAGGCAAGTTGTGCCTTACAAGATTTTTTTTTTTTTTTGTATGTATGTGTTTTTGTGTCTGTTCAAATTTAGAGTTGGCCCAAAAAAAAAAAAAAGCTTAGAGGCTATTTTCACCTCTACTATGATGTAAGAGGTGATTTTCGCCTCTAATTTGGCAAATTTGAGCATAGTTTTGCTTAAAGCTGGCAAAAAAAAAAAAAAAAAAACCCTAAAGGCTATTTTCGCCTCTCCCTTAGCAAATTTGAGGCGAATTTCACCTCTTGTTGCACACATGAGACAATTTTCGCCTCAAACTACCCAATATAAGGCATGTTACACCCCAAAGGATACCCTAAACGCGATAGTTTACCACACTTAATATTAAAGCTTAAGTATGACAACCTTACTCATCCCAAAAAATTTGATATCGAGTGTAAGATATACCTTTACGATCGTAGAGGACCAACCTTCAAACAAGTTGTTTAAGAAGACATTCATGATAGTAGTTAAGAATGAAATTATAACATAAGCACCTTAAAATAAGATACAAGAGTCTTATAGATATCAAAAGGGCATTTCCCTATCAAAGATAAAGTCCATCATAGTCTATCTAGAACAATTACATTAGAGATTTACTTAGAAGTCTAAGTTTACATCTAGTCTTTGACTTCATCTAAAAACTCCTGAATTTCAAAAGGTAGTACCTGAGAAAAGTATCCCCTGTGCATCAACCAAGGGTAGGGGTGTTGCAACTAATATCTATAAGAGGATAAGCTTCCTTACTTAGTGAGAATTATTTCCACAAATAAAGTACTCGAACAATCCGTAAGCCTTGAAAAATTTCAGTAAATAATTCCAAGATGAACTTCGAAAATAAACCTTAAAAATCACTCCAAATTAAAACCAAACTTCGACAAGTCCTAAATCACGAACGAATCTGGAAACTTCTTAGTCTTGTGAAAATAAGAATACTTAAAAACAAAATAAGAACTCAACGTACTTCAATTCCAAAACCACTACATATGACGAATTTCATATTTAACTCCGACTTATAAGATCGAATAATATAAAACCCAAAAACAAATTATTAAAAAGTAAATAACGATTAACTTTTGGAAATGAAACCCAATTCAAGAATTCCGGAAACGTTAAAAGATATTAAATACTTACAAAAATAAAATTTAAGATAAATTTCTCAAATCAAATATGTTGTATAAATGTAAAATATCAATTTCTAAATTGGCAAAGATCTAAACCAAAAAATCACCCGAAAACCCTAAGTGGAATAAAATAGTTTAAGTCCGGCAATCTAGTACCCTTAACCCTAGAGGCCGAGGTGTAGTTTAAGTGTGCAGAATAGCTTGTAGTAATATAAGTTTGCTTAAAAATATCATATGGTAAATTTTTGACCTATTTCGAACCCGTTCGGATACAGACTTTGAAAAGCGTGTCCCGAGGCTCAAGATATCAAAAATATATCATTAGTACCGTTAGACTCGTAATTTCCTAAGATTTCCAAATATATCGGTTTTATAATTTTTAGATAACTAGAATTATTTGATTTTACAATTTATTTCGTATTTTATTACTACCGGTATTTAACTGGTCTTTTGGTACTATTCACTATTATTCATTACACAATGTTATTATTCTTATAAATAAACTCCGTTTTTCCTAATAATCAAGTAAACTTCGGAAATCGGAAAAACGAAACCCTAAACCGATTTAGTTCAAGCTTTGTGAGAGAAACCTAGAAATCCTAAATCTGGCTTTTCCTCGATTTCATATCAAAAGAACTTTTATAAAATAATTTAATGTGGAATATTGTTTTAAAGTATATTTTAGACCATAGAAAGTTTTGATTTCGAAAAATTTTATATTTCGGGCTTTCCCGAGCTCCAATACGGAAAAGCGAGCCCTGGAACTAGAAACTCGAAAAAATATTCCGGAATACTCCTTAGAACCGAAATTTTATAAGGATTTAAAAAATATAAGTTTTATAATTTTTCGGGTTATAAAAATTACAATTATAGCTTTTTTCCCATATTTTCTTTATTACCGGTAAAGTAGATGTCTTGTCTACTATTTACCACTATTCACAAGCACAACCTATTACACACTACCCATAACCTATTTCTTATATCCTTACACCCTACTCTTACAATTACATCATTTTCTTACAATTTACCTTTCCAATTTATCTTTTATCATTTAAATTACTTTAATTAATTCCAAATCTTATACAACACAACTCAAGCCACTCTACTCCCTCCTACTCCTCACATGGCCGGCGCAACTTCCCCCATTTCCCCCTCCAATTTGTCTTATTTTATCTCATCTTTATATCAAACAAACCCTAATTCCACTTAATATAAATAATCTCTTTCTTTTCTCTCTTCTTCATTTACTTCTTTTGTTTCAAAAAACTCAAAAACCCTCTCTTCCTCCTCCTCCCTTTGCCGTGACCTCCTCTCCCATTTCCCATACCCACACTTTGTTTTTCCTTCAATTTTCTTACTCCATACAACAAATAGGTAAGAGATTTATACTTTAGGATCTTGAAACATGTAATGACAAGTTCATTCATGTGTGATTCCACACAAAATCCCCATGAGCTTCAAGCTAGGGAAGTGGATACACTTGAACATGAGATCCTTGCCATCACAATGTTTTAGATCTTGTTATTTGAGTTATTATGCTATTATCTTGTTTCATTGTTAAGGTATGTTGTTATTATTAGTAAGTTGTGCATATATTCATCATCTATTCATGATTCACATAACTATCATAGTATCCATGCACTTATAACTAGTCTAGTAGACTAGATCTAGTTGTTTTAAGTTCATACATGCATTAGACTTTTGTTTTATGCTCTTAGATAACTTGTAATAGCTTAATGATGGTAGAAAAGTGTTAGGAAGCTCAAGATCTATATTAGTTTTAACAAAAATCATTTTTGAAAATTCGGATGAAAAATGAACCATATTTAGAAAAGTTGTTTTTCAACTTCAAAATGTGTATTTTTCATTCAAAATGAAGGGCTTAGGGAATAGACAACATAAATGAGTGATTTTGATGAGTAAAGTTTAGATCTATAAGTTTATAGTTTACTACAATGCATTTGTTTTATATTTATGTTCATATTAATTGTAGATCTTGGTTTCGAGCTCAAACAAAAATTGTGAAATTCATATTTTGGGAAGACCTCTATTTAAAAACCACTTTCCAAATGTCAAAATGAAGTTTTTACTTAAGAAAATGAAGGCTTAATGTATGTATATTTTCAAGACTTCTTTTTACAAGAATCAAATGTGATTTTCAAAGATTAATTTTCAAACCAAAGTTCTATTTTCGGATTTTGGCAAAGGCCTAGTTTACACTTTGCAAATATGTTTTCAAATAGGATTTACTCAAAAATCCGAATTTTAGAAAATCCACTTTTTGAATGATTCCTTTGGGAAAAACTTGTTTAATGCATTAAAATTTAAGACTTTATGGTACCTATTACTTAAGGACTCTATTCATTCTACTCTACAAAGTGCAAAATGGAAATTTTTATATAGAAATGAAGGTCATAAGTAATAGATATAATGAAGACTCAATTTTAACAAAAATAATTATATTTTCTTAAGAAATAAATCCAAAACAAATGGAAATGATTAATGTTAGAAAACTAGATTTTTCATAAGTAGTTGTTATTATGGTTTTGCAAAATAAAAAGTTATAAAATTTTCTTTTAGCAAGAATCATCAAAATCATGCATACATTAAACTCATCACATGCCATTCATGTTAGGAAATCATTCACATTTCATGTATTCTTGAATTATCAAATAGGAACATTTCAAGCAATTAAAAAACTATTTTTCAGAATTGAAATTTGCTACTGATCGGACCTTTTTGAAGCTTCAAAGTTTTCAAAACTTAAATATAATATTAGAAATAGAAAGATCTTTCGAAGTAGGTAGAAATCGATATATAATTTGCGAAATTCCAAGTTAAAATGACCAAGTTATGGCCGTTTTAAGTTGGAATTCCCGCTTAGGACGAGAATTAAGAATTTGATAGTTTGTATGAGATAGTTTGGATTAGTTAAGTGATGAAATACTTATTAGAGTATTTCTTCCTGATCCCGAAATCGACGATTCCCTATCACCAGATTACTTTTACTAAAAGACCGGTGATCCAATGGCCAAGTAAGTTTTCTCCTTATTTTGTTACCTTGTTTGTACTTGTAGCTAGTTGCATTAGAATTATAGGAACAAGATAAAAATCGATGTGAATGGAGATGGGATATATGATCAGGCTATGATGAATGTATGCCAAAGAATACTAAAGCATATCGAAACCATGATTCGATTGGATAACTGCACTGTTCATATTATTTCTGTTATGTGTATGATATTGGTTAGTCACTCTAAAGAATGTATGAATATTTTGACCTAAGCAAAAATTAAATTGCTCATGCATCGCATCGGACATATTGCATTTGGTAACGTGCTACTCCTATGTAGGTCGATCGGTATGATCCGATGATGACTCGTTTGGATAACGAGATTGGTGCTAATGTGCGTTTTATCCTTGACCAAATTTAATTTATTTATAACCTATGATCTCTTCCTATGTACGGTCAACGCTAGGCAATTGCACCTATCAAATTGTAGCACAGGACTTAATTATAGGGTCGTATTCCACGGGGTCGTTAGCAAGTACCACTACTCGCCCTCTTGTTTATTATCTAGCCGATTGAATAAGATTGAGTTAAGTAACTTAAACCTATAATTAACAGCTAATTATATTTATCACAAAAATTCACTAATAGAATATACAAAAGAAAGCTTTACCATAACAATATCACATTTACAATAGGTTACTTCATCATACTTGCACGAATTAAAACCAATTAATCCTATTAATTACTTACCTGCTGAAATTCTAAATTCATAGTCCTTATTCTCATAATGAACTAATTCTAATCCCGAATGCATCTACTAGAATCTCTTCTAAGTAAATGGATAATTCAGAATTGCTTTAATATGTTCTTTTATCCTTAAATTTCCTAAACAATACAGCAAGCTTCCTAATAATATCTCTATTAACAGGAGTAGCTTGTTCTAGTGACTTAGATATACTTGATGGAATTATTTCTCAACAATTTCCATCAAGATCTAGAGTAGAATCTTGTTGTGCACTACAATTTCCTAACTTTTATGAAGACCCATCACCAGAAATTAGTAATTAATTGTTCTAGTGACTTAGACCTACTTGATGGAATTATTTCTCAACAATTTCCATCAAGATCTAGAGTAGAATCTTGTTGTGCACTACAATTTCCTAACTTTTATGAAGACCCATCACCAGAAATTAGTAATTAATTGGATTACTAACTATTAAATACAAGTTTCATGCTAATATGACTTCGTAACCCAAGAATCTACTCACACATGTTAAAATACAAACACAAACTTATTAACAACATGATTAACGATGAAAACAAGATGAGAGATAGAGAGAAGAAGAGAAACCCCTTTCTATTACAACAATAATGGTAGAGTCACAAACACAAAACACTTGATTCCAGTAGTCTCTCCCTCGTTTTCTTCTAGAATCGAACAAAATATATTCACTTCATGAATAGTTACAAGATACGTTGATGATAGAAACTATGAACAGGTGTGTAGGTATGCAGAATGAATTCGATAATAATTCCTGAATGGGTATCATCAATTTATACCTACTCTCTTTCTAAAGGGGTTAAAAAATGAAAATATACAACGTTTACTAATGGATATACTGTTTGGACAAACGTTTGTAAAAGTCATATTGTTCTTCTCAATTAATCACGGTCGTGACTTCAAGTTTCCTTCTAATTTCATGCTTCTCAATTTGTCAGTCACGGTCGTGATCTTCACCAAGGGAAGTACTGGCTTTGATAAAGACTCCTTTCCTCCTCATTCACGACCGTAATTCCACTCTTCATAAGAAAAATTGTCGTCCTTGCTTCAAGTCACGGCCGTGATTGGCTTCAAGGTGGAAAATGACTTTGCTGCTACTTGAATCACGCCTGTGACTTTAAATCCTTTGGCTAAATTTCTTCTTTGATTTCTTTTAATCACTCCATTAGGTTCTAATTTGACCTGAAATGAAAATACACACTAATTAAGTATCAATTCTAATACAAAATCTTATCATTAGACTCAGAATTGGACTTAATTTGCTTATTATATAGATATAATCCATGCTTATCAGGTGCCAGAGCTCATTCATGGGAACTAAGGCGCATGTGGATGCATTCCATGGGTAAGCCTAGCCGAGTTGAGTGCCATAAGCCGAGGGCTTGGGGACTAGCAGCGGTCGTGTAGACTTCAATACCATACCTAACCTAAGATACGGAGGGCGTAAATCCGTTCTGTGTATAGGTTCCGAATACCCATACATAATTGTTTGCTCATGTGTTTGTTCATGCACAGCATATGGTTGATTATAACTTGCTTGTTATGATATGGAATTAAGGGAATTCTCACTAAGCTAGTGTAGCTTATACCCCAATAGTTGTTTAAATGAACAGGTTATCTCAAGAATGCAAAGTGGGGACCGAAATGGTTGGAGCCGAGAATGACTTCGAGATTTCGGCAAAGAATAAGAATGCCTGAAGTTATTAGCTAGGTTTTAGGATTTTCCTTATAATAGTTTATGTAGGGAAGTCTATGGATGAATGTAATTGAGGTTTAATGATTTGTATTTTGAAGTATAGTTATTCGTATATGAAGTATAGTGATTTGTATCCTGAAGTATAGTGAATTGGATTTCCTTTACAGTGTTACTCAAATGTATCAACATAAAATGTATCATTTCGATGTGTCTCCTCCATGTGTTAGACGCCTTGTACATAGTATAGAAGCCTTCATGTGACTGAGGCGATCATTCTTAGGCTTTAATATTGTGTACAGCGGACTATCACGTTTAGGGTACCCTTCGGGGCGTGACACAATCAATAGGAAAACAAGTTATTCAAACAAGCATATGAGATGCACCAAACACATGAGCAAACAATAAACATAATTTTTCAAGAATCATATGTTGAATGGATTTACCCTTTCATTTGGGGTTAGGTGTTCAGGGTCATAAAGACCATAATTCGCAAATGAAGTTTTTTAGTTTTTACACGAGCCATTACTAGCCACTAAAATGCAGTTAATTCGGGTGTCTACCCACCATTTTAATTAGGAGACTATTTGCCATAAAGTAGAATTTCAGGTTCTATGCGCCTCACTACTATGCCCTTGTCCCATCAAGGGTATAGTAATGAATGCGACATGACTCACTACGTGTTATGCATGAATCATTTTATTTAAGTAATCATGGCATAATATTAGATGTTTTAAAAGTGATCATAGAGTTGCAGACATATCATTTCTCTACTAAATCAAATATTGATTATTTGACAATTCCCGCCTCAATATGCTTAACACAATTTCAACCATTTATGTAAGAGACATGTGCTTTCATGTTTTTATCTTTCCTTAATTCTAGTGCCACTAATCTACAAGCAAAAATATAAGTGCAAGAATGTAGGAAATTAAACTCACTCGACCATTGTAGCAGAAAGCTCCTTGTCGAAGTAGTCCTCTAGATAAGGAAATTCGAGTTCTTCGTTGCCTAAACAAGAGAAATACTCGAAATGAGTATTTCTTGGAAGTTTTACTTAAACTTGCAAATTATATTTACTAGGTTCGTCAAAATTCGTATGTGGTCATATTCCAACTTAAAATGACAATAACTTGCTCATTTTAAGTTGAAATTTTGCATATTATTTACCGTTTTCAACCTACTCAAAAAAACCTATCCATTTCTAAGGTCATTTTCATCATAAGAGGTCATTTAGGTTCCAAAAAGACATGGTACAAAAATGACATGAAAATCCCAGCCCTTAAAACATAATTTTTTCAAACTTTCTATCAACCGAAAATCCCATAGCAAATATATAGACACTTATATAGTTGAAAAATCCTTTTAATATATATGCAACTCATATTATACACATGATTCTATGATGTAGTTGTCATCAATGATTTTTCATAAAACAATCATGTCTTAATAGCTTGAAAAGTGAAGTTGTCAAAATTATTTTAAGTTGTTTGGAAATAAAACTAAAGATTTTTAAGTCATTAAGTATGTGATACAATTTATTTTTCCTTAACTCTTAAAAGATAATTTAGATTAAAAAATTTTAGTATTTCCAAGGGTACCTGTAAACCCCTAATTTTCGTTGAATTTACAAATTTGAAGAATTAATTCCAAATATTTGGTAACGTGTTTAGCAGTAGATGGATTGATTAAATTTGATCCTAAATTGAGATTGCAGATTTGAAATTGTTTACAACTCCTAAATACTTTTAGTTTTTAACTAAGATCTAAGAAAATTTTTAGTCTATTTCTTCCTTTCTCTCTTCAACTGTTGTTAATAAATTTCTAAAAAACTAGAAAGCAAAACGTCTAGCTTTTATTCTAGATGTGATTGGCAAGCTAGTGAAACTATATTACCAATTTGAAATTCAAACCCCTACAAAACCATCCCCTATGAGTACATATAGTATTCTAAGCAATTGAAAACACCAGAACTTAGATGACCATCATGGCAAATTTGCCCAACCATTGCTAATGTGTGTGTGTGCCGCTAATATGCGAGTGAGCCATGGAGGAGTTGCTCGGTTGAGGGCATGATCAGGAAGACCAATGAAGGAATGTGCAGGTATGTGTGTGCACTTGAGAATGAGGCAAACATGGGGTGTGTGTGCAGGGGAATGCCTTGCTGTGAGCGCACAAGTGGGGAGCAGTGAGCGTGTGTGTGGAGTGCATGCAGGAGCTGTAGCACACCAAGGCCGAATGAGAGTTTGAGCAAGCCTCAACAACCCGATCATGAAGGAGCTGCCCCAATTGATGCCACCTCCTAACCAGCTGGAGCTAGGCCTACAAAAATCCTTGAAACCCCACCATTCTCTCCTCCATGAGCCAAGCTTACCGAAGATTACGAACAACTGTCACACCAGGCTTCCCATCATCTACCCAAATGGAACTCACACTCGACAGGTAGCACCAGAAGAGGAGACCACCTGCAAACTCCACAACTCAAGAAATCCCCTCGGGAATTGCATTGCTAGGCCCAAGAACTCTTATGAAAATGGATACGCATCAAGCATGGCTAGGGTAAGGGGAGTACGTATGCTGTAGGGGACCTCTTCGGCTGTCTCAACAAAATTCTCCTTGGATTGCCGACAGGGATGCTGCTAGGACAACCAGAAATTCTAGATCTTGAGGCTCACATTGGAGCATGAAATGATCCCCATGGCAGTGAAGTTGCCGCCCCTTGCTCGACCAGATTTAGAGAATTCCAACAGCTGTCAAAGAGAGGATCACAAGGCCATACGCTTCGCCACCTAGCTAGGGGAAGTCTCCTTGGCACGGCTTCACTTAGCAAAGAAGCACTTGCACCCTATAAAAGAACAAGACCCCTTCCTAATTGCCTAATCGATACCTACCTCCAATCCTCCATATACACAACCATGAGAACTCCACTCTCTTATGTTGATGTAGCTAAGAATCATACCATGAATCCTCCACTCACATCCCTACATGGAGCGGCTAGTCGAGCACAATGGTAGGTGTCACGCCCTTAAGGGTACCCTAAACATGGCCGTCTGCCATACACAATATTAAAGCCTAAGAGTGACCGCCTTAGTCAAGCAAAGGCTTCTATACTATGTATAAGGCATCTAACACATGGAGGAGACACATTGGAGTGATATATTTTATATTGATACAACTTGATAATAAGGTAAAGAAAATACAACTCACTATATTTCAAATACAATTCATCTACAAATTTTACTACATAAACTATTACAAGACAAATCATAAAACCTAGCTAATAACTTCAAGCGTTCTTATTCCTTGCTAGAATCCCGAAGTCATTCTCGGCTCCAACCATCTCGGTCCCCACTTAGCATTCTTGAGATAACCTGTTTAATCAAACATCTATTGGGGCATAAGCTACACTAGCTTAGTGAGTAAGAACTTCCAAGATTACATTTATAACACGTCATACAAATAAGTGATTAGTCAGACAAGTAATATGCATCAAACATATGGATTCAACAAACATATGACCATCCAGAAATCATATGTGGATGGACTTGCACCCTCCATCCCAGGTTAGCAAGATTAACGAATTTTGCGGTGCGAACGTCGTTTAAGCTCACGATCAACTGAACTATAAATTCGTTTGAGGATAACGATTAACCGAATTTACACCGTTTAGGATCACGAGAAACCAAACAAATGCTAATGCTCCATCCCCATCCCCATCGTGATATGAATGAGTTTAATTTCATCTTCAATTCCGAATAATCAATTATACCAATTCTTTTAAGTGATCAATCAATAATCGTAGATAGTCAATTCTAATTCATCTATATAAGCAATAGTTAATCACTTAGCTTCGATATTCTTATATTCCATTTCTCATATCAACAACAACCATACATAGTTCCCATTATCCCATCATGCATATCCATTTTATCTTTACCAAATATCTAGTGCAACTATCATTACAATCACATACAATAAATGGAATCGGAAGTAATACTCACTCGGCCATTGGATCATCGGTCTCTTAGTACAAGTAATTCGGTGATAAGGAATCGTCGATATTGGGGTCACCTAAAAAGGAAAAAATACCCTAACAAGTATTTCATCACTTAACTAGTCCAAACTATCTCATACAAACTATCAAATTCGTAATTCTCGTCCTAAGCGGGATTTCCAACTTAAAACGGTCGTAACTTGGTCGTTTTAACTCGGTCGTTTTAACTCGGAATTTAGCAAATTATATATCGATTTCTATCTACTTCAAAAGATCTATCTATTTCTAATATTATTTTCAAGTTTTGAAAATATTTGGGTCACGAAATATTCTGATCAGTTTTATCAGTAGCAAATTCAATTCCAAAAATAGTTTTGTAAATGTTTGTAATGTTCCTACTATATAGATTAACTATACATGCAATATTGATGATTTCCTATCATGAATGGCATGTTATGAGCTTGACGTATGCATGCTTTTGACAATATTTACTAAAAGGAATTTTAAAACTTTTTATTTGCAAGACTCCATGGCTATTTACTTTTAAGAAAACTAGTTTCCTAACTTTGATCATTTCATTTGTTTTGGATTTATTTCTTAAGAAAATATAATTATCCTTATTAAAATTGAGTCTTCATTATATCTATTACTTATGATATTCATTTCTATAAAAATTTCTATTTTACACTTTGTAAACATTTTTCAAGTAGGATTGATTCCAAAATCCGAATTTTGTAAAAATTGTTTTGTGGTGATTCCTTTAAGTAAAAATCATTTGATACTTAGAAAATTAAAGCTCAACCATACCTAGCCACTAAGGACTTCATTTCTTTAATAAAACTTCTATTTTGAGTTTGGAAAGTAAGTGTTTTCATGCAATTACTCCATTATTACGAATTTCTTAAAATGACAACAACTCAAATTTTTCTACTTTATTTCTACAATGCATCATGCATATATGTATTACCTACGAGCTATTGTTATGAAGATTATGAGATGATCTACCTATATGTATACATATAGTACCAAGGATTCTTTCTGAAAACCAATACTTTGCAAAACTTTGAACTTTACTAGACTTAAGAAAAATAGTATTTCTTCTTGTAAAATCATACTTACTTTTACTAAAACTCAACCTTACTGACCTATGCAACCATCACCTTCATTATTTCAATAAAAACCTTTATTTTGGGGTTAGAAAATAGGTGTTTACATAGGTGGTTTGTCTAAGCATGAATTTTACAAAATTTTAAAGAATGAAACATTGTTTAACCTATTTTGGAAACCATTTGTTGTTCTAAGATTATTTTGATAAACCTCTTTTATCCTTGTCCAAACTTGGTCTTTGTTACATATATTCTCTAGGACTTCCATTTTCCTATAAAAATTATCATTTTGCATTTGGAAATAGGTGTTTAAATGGTGGCTATTTTCAAATCCGAATTTTGAAAAATTCATTTGAGCTTTTTTTTTGTAAAACTCATTTAGTCTTTCAAAACCATTTCCTAATCAAACCTACCCCTTAAGGCTTCCATTTCTTTAATAAAAGTTTGTTTTGGAGTTGAAAAATGGGTTTTCAAAATGATCTTTGTTGATATCCGAATTTACAAAATTTATTTTTAGATATATCATTTGATAAAATCTATCTAGACTTATGAAAATCCATTCCTTACATATTCTATCTTAAGAGCCTTCCATATCTTGAATAAAAACTTCATTTTTAAGTTAGAAAACATGTTTTTAAACTATGCCTTGGCCTAAATCCAAAAATAGAATTTTTTTTTGAAAATTAATCTTTGAAAATCATCTTTGAACCATATAAAATGAAGTCTTGTGATATATATACATTAAGCCTTCATTATCTCAAGTAAAAATTTCATTTTGACACTTGGAAAGTGGTTTTTAAAATGAGTCTTGCCTAGATACGAATTTCACCATTTTTGTTTCAAGTTCAAAACCAATATCTATTTTCTATGAACATAAATAAAAAGAAATCCATGGTAGTAAACTATAAACTCATAGATCTAAACTTTACTCATCAAAATCATTCATTCATGTTATCTATTCCCAAGCCCTTCACTTTAAATGAAAAATACACATTTTGAAGTTGAAAAAATAACTTTTCTAAATATGGTTCCTTTTTTATCCGAATTTTCAAAAATGATTTTTGTTGAAAATAAAACAGATCTTGAGCTTTCTAAAACTTTCCTACTATCATCATGCTACTACAAGTTATTTATGAGCATAAAACAAAAGTCTAATGCATTTATGAACTCAAAACACTAGATCTAGTTTACTATACTAGTTATAAATGCATGAACACTATGATGGTTATGTGGATGATGAATATATGCATAAATCATAAACAATAACCACATAACTCAAAAATAAAACAAGATAATAGTAAAAATAACTCAAATAACAAGATCTAACACATAAACAAAATCAAAGCTACAAAAAAAATTAGATCCACAAAATATAACTACTTTTAACAAGAAAATAATATTATTACAAGAGAGTACTCATGGATAAGAGGAGTATTTCATTTTAGCATCATCATCCTTAGCTTTTAAGCTTATGGAAAGTCATTTGATGCATGAAACTCACTATACTTTACCTATATCACTTATGGAAGCTTTAAGAAGAAATTTTACTTAAAAACCTTCAAGAATGAAGTGTGGAAGCAAAATTTAGAGATGGGGGTAGCTTGTGTTCTTGCAAGAACAAGAACAAAAGAAGAAAGAAAGAGAGGAAAAAGAGAGGAAAAGAGAGAGTAAATGACATAGGGTTTCAAAGGAATGAAGGGAAGTAAATGAGAGGCATTAAGTGGAGAGAGAGGAGTGTGTTAATTGAAAGAAAAAAAATAAAACAAGGGCAACAAGGGAGGAGTGCTGCATGTGAAATGTAAGAGGGAGAGAGGGGGTTTAATTGTCTTGTAACTTGATTTTTTGAAAGTGTAACTTGTGTCATTTAATTTGCTAACTAAATGAGACTTTAATTCATTAAATAAATTAATAAATAAAAGAAAATGGCTATTTTAATGAGTGTGGTCAACTGCCATTTATGGGGAAGTGGAGTGTAAAATGAGTGAAAGAAAACTTGATTAATGTGTAGAAGTGCAAATGAAGTGTACTTGAAGTATAGGTTAAAAAAGTACTTTTTATTAAGAAAATATATAAAATAAAATTAAGAAAAATATCTTTAAATGAATGGTAGCATTTTCATAAAAAAATTAAATAATTATTTGAATTATTTTAGTATTTCAACAAATATGTTACCGGTATGATCAAAATACGCGAATATGGGTTATAAATGATATTTTTATAACCCAAAAAATTATAAAAAATTATTTTATGAAAATAAAAATATTTTTCAAATATTTTTCAATTATTAAATTAATTTATTTTATTTTTAGTATCGGGTCTTAAGCAGAATCTGATCCCGTATAAGCTCGAAACGAACTAAATTTTGGAAAAACAAAATTTTCTAGGATATATAAAATATTTATCTAAAAATATAAGGGTTTATAAGAATAATAAAATCGTGTAATAAATAGTAGTGAATAGTGCAAAAGACTACTTAATTACCGGTAGTAATGAAATACGAATGTAATTGCAAAATAAGATATTTCTTGTTATCGAAAAATTATAAAACTTATATTTTTGAAATCCTTATGAAAATACGAGTCTAATGGTACTAATGGTATATTTTTGATATCTCGAGCCGGGACACGCTTTTCAAAGTCTGTATCCGAACGGCTTTGAAATAGGTAAAAAATTTACCAATCTGATATTTTTAAGCGAACTTATATTACTACGAGCTATTCTATATACTTATACTACACCTCGGCCTCTAAGATTAAGGACGCGAGATTTCCGGACTTAAACTACTGTATTCCACTTAGGGTTTCCGGGTGATTCTCTAGTTTAGATCTTTGCCAATTTGGAAACTGATATTTTATGTTTATACAACATATTTAATTTGAGAAATTTATTTTAAATTTTATTTTTGTAAGTATTTAATATCTCTTAACGTTTTCAGAATTCTTGAATTAAGTTTTATTTCCGAAAGTTTCATCGTTATTTACTTTTTAATAATTTGTTTTTGGGTTCTATATTACCCGATTTTATAAGTCAAAGTTAAGTATGAAATTTGCCATATGTAGTGGTTTTGGATTTGAAGTATGTTGAGTTCTTATTTTATTTTTAAGGATTTTTCATTTTCTCAATATTAAGAAGTTTCTGGATTCGTTCGGGATTTAGGACTTATTGAAGCTCGGTTTTAATTTGAAGTTGTTTTTAGGGTTTATTTTTTAAGTTCATTTTGGAATTATTCACTGAAATTTTCCGGGGCTATAGTGGGAGCTAAAGTATGCGAGAGCACCATCCTTCGCATCACTTAGTGTAAGATTCCTTTCTTTAGCCAAGAGAAGAGGGAATTCAAAAGTGAAGATCACAAACCCTTCAAGCCGTGAACATGCCTCCATTAATTGTATAGAAGGCATTCCTCTACGACCTTGTCTCCTAAGGAACTCAGCCACTACCTGAACGTGGACCTACCTCCTAGCATTGGTGAGACATTACAATAACAACTCTTATGCACCTCTTCTCCTTGCAATCAACTAGCACCTGTCTTCTTATTGCTTCGATTCTATAGCGGATTTCTTTTAATTGTGGACAAATTATATCTCAATACCCTAAAGTTAGTACATCACCTATAATTCGCCCAAGTCATGAATACATATAAGATAGCTTAGTGCAGTTCGACAGAAACTAGGAAAAGTAAGTTTTACTTGTTTCTTCTCAATATAGAATGCATCAAAACAATTATTTAATCACCTTAATCGGATTAGGAACAAGAAAGTTACATACGATTTAATTTAAACAATGGAAATTATAGAAAGCTTAGAGCTTCTATAACTTAATTTTCTTATAAAATACTCAGTCCCATGCTTTGGATTCTCACAACTCAGGAGAAACCGCTTTAGATAACGAGCTGCCTAAAGACTACTACGATAGCTAGACCCCTATGGAAGAGTGAGTATATATCCTATGACCTCTATATATGCTTGTGTTGGTAATATAGTGCACCTATAATATATGAACAAATTGGATTGCATGTGGGTCTGGGGCTATGTGTATACTTGCTTTTTGTTTGAATTGCATTGCCAAACTACTT
This sequence comes from Combretum micranthum, assembly GCA_024138025.1. Classification (NCBI taxonomy): domain Eukaryota; kingdom Viridiplantae; phylum Streptophyta; class Magnoliopsida; order Myrtales; family Combretaceae; genus Combretum; species Combretum micranthum. Next base: position 49,460 of record JAMXBD010002693.1, on the reverse strand, counting down.
TAAACTACTCAAAAAAACCTGTGATTAAGTAGGATAACAACAAGATGAATGTCTGTGAAATTGTTTTGGTCGCATCAATTAATTAAACTTAATATATCCGACTAAATATAAATACTTGATCATGCATCACTCATACTGCATCAACAGGAGCTGCCACCACCCTGCAATAGACTGGATGGGCTAGATAATCATAGACCCTACCTCTGGTATGTTAAGGAACTAACATGTATTTAGGGGTACAGCCTATTGCCAAAGGCCGCGTTGGTGCCATTGCTTAACTGTAAACCTACTTCTGGACCTTATATTATGACTATTATTTATCTGACAAAAAAAATTGTGAAGGCTCAGGTCCGAAGCCAGGGTTTCATGGGAATTAACGGTCTCAAATCCTCCCTAACCCGTGATACAGAGGGGGTAAATCCGTTCTATATATAGTTTTCGGTCAACTATGTATATATCTATGCATTCATTCTATTATCATATGCTTGTTACACCTTGTGTGGGCCACTAATTAACTTGCTTGTTGTTGCGTAAATGATATAGTGTGAGGATTTATACTTCACTGAGTTATGGTTTGCTCACCCCCTTACAGTTTGTTGTCACAGGCCTACTTATGGTCCAGACCGAGCAGGGGACTTCCGTAGGTTAGTACTAGAATAAAAAAGGGTTGTATAGAAAGGGTGAGAGTACGAATTTCGAAAAATTATGCTGTAGAAACCTTGACATGTAAAATAAAGCTATCTATGTAATCCTATAAACTTTCTCTAAGTAAGGGGCATGATAATATCTACAAATTTTATTCCTTAAGTAGTTTTTTACTTGGTGAGTTGATTTTAACTTATTTTGAAAAGCTTGTTTTGGTTATTGTACTTATTAAAAATTTTAGTGAAGATTTTATGAACAAGTTTTTTAAGAAAATTTCTCATAGAAAATTATTATCAACATTAAGTTTTTAATGGTAGTTTAAAAAGAGAGTAAAGAATTTCTTGGTTAACTTTCGAAAATGTCCTTACACTTTAACAACACTAAAATCTATGGTGACCTTGTCTAAAATTATTTGAAAAGCACTTTTGTTTCAGTGAAACTTTTCCTAAGTGATAAAATTTATTTTTAAAGTGAGTCGAGCTTATTTTCTTTTTACTTAAGAAATAACCTTTTTATTCTTGTTAAGACAACAATCCACATGATCATACATGAATATGAGTTTATAGCTAAGTAACATGATAAAGATATTTAATAAGAAAGACGGAAAAATATAGAGATAAGCAAATAATAAATATCAAGTATTTGAAATCTTAGCTTGAATCAAGACTTCTGAACTTAGACATGGGTAAGTCCAAAAAGAAAAACAAAAGAAATAAGAAAATTTGTTTTGACTTGATGAGAACAAGTGTAAAACTAAAAAGACTAGTCTTAATATAAAAGCATGGAATAAATAAATAAATAAATTACAATGCATAAATAAATAAATAACGATTATGTTAGTGAGCTTACATGCTCTAAGAAATATATATATATATATATAATACATAAATATATTTAATATCATGTAGAAGTTAGATTAAAACAATAATGAACATGTAACAATATAACAATAATAAAACAACATAATAATAAAATGAGATTTATTCATGAACAAAAACAAAACATGAACATAGTATTGTTTCCATAACATTTAGATATTGAGGAAACACACACCATGGTTATATTAAGTTACATGACATGATAAGAAAGTATAGGTAAGAATTTCACCTAAAGTAGAAATATGGAAGGTAGAAAAAGAGAGGTTGTGGTATTATGAGGATAGTAGAAATATAGGAAGATGATAAGAGATTTTTAGAGAGAAAAGTTGAGTAATGATTTTGGGAGAGTTTTGAGGGTGTGTTGTATATGGTCGGCGTGAATCGAGAGAGAGAGAGAGACTTTTGTTTTGTACTTTTGTTAATAAAAAGTAATAATTTGTAAGGTATAATGTGAATAAAGTTGTATGTGAAAAGTAAAACGTAAGAAATAGGTATGGTAGAGTGTAAGAATAGGTGGTAAAAAAGTAGAAATAGGTGAATAGTAATGAATAATATAGAATAGTACTATGAATAATAGATAAGACAAATTAATACCAATAATATAGAAAATACGGGTATTTAGGCTATATATGATATTTTTAGATACCGAAAAATTATAAAACTGATATTTTTGAAATCCTTATATTTTTACAAGTCTAACGATATTATTGAAATATTTTTATCGTCTGGTATACCGAGGCACAATTTTAGAAATCTGATCCCGTTCGAATCTAAAGCGAACTAAATTTTAACGAATCTAATATTTTAAAGCTTTCCTATGTTATTACGAACTATAATCCATAATTATCTGAATTCCATTGTTTAGAAGTTAAGAGCATGACATTACCGGATCTAAATCCACTAGGGTTTGCTATAGATTTATTGACTTTAGAGTTTCTGGTTGACCTCTGGTTTAGGGTTTAAGCATAAAACGTAGCATAAAATCTAGGGGCTTACAAGGTGATTTTCGTCTCAATTTTTCTCATGAGGCAAAGATCCCCTCATCTCTATTGCCTGTGCATCTAACATTTTTACTAAAGAAAGAGGTATGTGCATAAAGAAAGGCTATTGCTTACACATGCTTGATACTTGGCTTTGAAAATGTAGCTCCACCCTCAGCTCTATTTTTAAAAAAATGTTCAATCTAGGAACTGAAGATAGACTTCTTTGCTTTAACTTTGCTTTCTTTTAGTGCAGGTTAAATATCTTGTTCTTCTTGTGTGGTAGAAAGGGTGGTAATATCAGTCTTCCTGATTTCATGAAATCTTAACAACATGTAAACGTCTTCTAGTGTGGGTGTGAACTCTCCTCGTGATGCAATAAAGGTGTGAGTCTAGGTACTTACTACAAGACTTCTATAACCTTACTTTTATGCTAATCCATACTTGAAAATTAAAGAGACATGTTGCAAGTATGAGAAAATATGAATTCTCTAGTTTAAGTTCGTCGTGAAAAGATGAAGCTCATAGTGTCTATCAAAGTGTCTATCAGTTGCTCAAGAGGCTTTTGTAAGTACAAATGAAAACTTCAAATGTCGTTCTTATTATTCTCTCGTGTATCTTTTTTCTTCTACTTTGAATCTTGAAAGCCGGAGTGTACATATATTGCTTCTTGAACGGTTTTTCTTGAAAGAAAACTTCAAACATTCATAAAATCTTCTAACGGCTTGTTTGTTACATGGATAAGATTGATATCCCTATATTCGTGGGATTTGAAAATCTTTTCTAAATATTCAAACTTTGAACTCCTTAAACATATATCTTTTTTCGCTTGTGATCTTTAGATATTGTTGATACTTATCTTCGTCTAAGTCTTCAATGACTTGGTTAGATAAGCTTTTGATTTGAAATTTAAAGATCCCTCTAATTCCGGATAAGCTTTGGCCGATAACAAGTAAGATAGATATCATCTTTATGCTTATCTTCATCCATAGATATTATTATGTCAAGATAAAACATGTTTAAACTTGTTCCAACATCTTTGTTGCATCTTGATAAAACATCTTTATTAAACTCGTAAAACAATTATAAAGAAAGTCCCCATGGATTATTATGCTCCTTATATGGAATGAATTAAGTACATTACCCAGATATGCTTAATTAGTGGAATTAGGGCTTCAAATAAATCCAACTTGTATTTTGATGATTGATAAAAATTGTATGAGCAAACATTTTGTGAACGGAAGTAGCATTCATCCAATTGTCTGTTCAAGTATCTACTGAAATGTCTATTGAACTGTCTTCTTTAGTGTCTATAAGAAATGAATACCTTTGTTCTACACACTTAAAATAGATTCATCAGATATCTTTTAATCTTTTTGTTATCATTAAAACTCATTTAAGAGAACTAAACAGTTGTAAAAACACCAAGTTTGCATGTGAATATATGACGTAACGCCCTTTTGAGTGGATTGACTCATGATGATACAAGTTCAATCTCCCATAAAAAGAACCAAAGTAGAAAGTCACTAAAGTAAAATATTGACCCTTTGCTATACAAATAGCCAAATAGCCAACAAGAATAGTCGTACCTCACTCCTTCTATTGAACCACCAGGAAAAATGTATGCTGATAACCATAAGGCCACAAATGCTGTAAGCTCATAACTTAAAAAAAAAAAAAAGGGTAAGAAGGAAAGAGTGGAGAGAAATATCGGTATATGCATAAAAAGGCTATCGCTTCCACATGCTTGAGATGTGGCTTTGAAATTGTAGCTCCACCCTTATCTCTATTTTGAAAAAGATGTTTAATCTAAGAAGTGAAGATAGACTTCTTTGCTCTAACTTTGCTTTCTTTTAGTGCAGCTTGAATATCTTGCTCTTCTTATGTGGCGGCAAGGGTGGAAATGTCAGTTTTCTTGAGTTCATGAAGTCTTAACAACATGTAAATGTCTTCTAGAAACTCTTCCCGTGATGCAATAAATGTGTGAGTCTAGGTATTGTGAGATAATAGCTAGCCATAACTTCAACACGATACACTTTAGCAGATCTCAGTGCATCTTTGTGCTTGGGATTCTCGAAGATATGACTTTTCCATTTAGCCCATGTTGGGATTGCTTGTCTTGGAAAAGCAAATTGAGTATGGAAGAGTGGTAACTCTTTTCTTTCATTCCTGAAACACAGCACTGAGTCTACTGCAATAAATTCTATCTTAGTTGGATTTGGCTCAGGCTCAATGAAGTGATAGTAGTTGTCAGAACACTTTGGTGCACAAGTATCTCTCTTTTTAATGCTCTTCCAAAGCAAGTCTTCATAAATCGTTGAATTGATTCAGTTGCTATGAGGAGATGGAACTAGAGGTGCTTGACCATTTTGCATCAACAAGTCTTTTTGGTTTAACGTGTCTGTGATTTGTGATGCCATCGCTAAAAAGCTTCTCTAATAGCGTTGAGTTGGCTATAAGCTAAGCAGATGATTGTTGACTTATGTCAACTAGATAATTGGAGGCTTGATCTTAAACAATTGGAAATGCCTACTAAGAAAAGGCACTAGATGATTACTTCAATCGCTACCTAATAGTTTCCCATTGCCTACTGATAAGTAAATCCCGTAAGGAAGAAAATGAAGTACATAAGTGAAAGGCCTAATAATGTGATTATTGTTTTATGTAGTTGCTGTATATGGTACCACTACATAGAAGTTGAATACTAAACCTATCAAAGTTCAATGCACAATTTATGGCCGTGTTGAGATGATTTTATACACTAGGAGGTAGCCGTGTATGAGCATGACATGGCGAATACTTGAAGGAAAGACTATAAGAGTAATACAAATGCATGGCATGGCATGGCCTCAAGTACAAAATCTTAGAAGAAATGGAGATGCAACCACAATTCATCAATCCGATCTTAGACTCCCCGGTCTATTTGCACTACCACTTAAAGATGAAGCCAAGAGAAAGAAAATATGTGATATTCCCTTCAGAATAGTTTGGTGTAAAAAAAAGGAAAAAAAATCTAGTTATAGATAATTACTTCAAGACTCACTACTTGAGATGGTTATCGAATGAGATTTCGATGCAAACCAATTATCACTGCTTTTTAAAGCACGCAAGGTCTTTGGATCGATGGGGGGTGTGATATTATCGCTATTCGCTGATACTGAAGAATCAGATTTATTAAGAACCATTTAAAAAAAAAAAAAAAGTGAGACACAAAGCAGGGGTTGAAATAAGAGAGAGAGAGAGAGAGAGAGAGAGAGAGAGAGAGAGAGAGAGACCAGATGAATTATGAAGACGCGAAAAAGAGCTATAACAACAAGCAATCACAATAACTGCTACAGTATGTATTTATTTTTGAGACTTGAACATGGCGGTTTATATATGACATTTACATGGGAAGCATTCTAAGACAGGTGGTGTTTATATACACATATATATAAGCCTCACAGTTGTTCGTTGGCCAATGAGGATAAAAAAAGAATAAGGAAAAAAAAAAGGAAAAAAAAAAGGAAAAAAACCGAAGCACTGGGGAAAGCTTGCATCTATCCTGTTTTCATCTTAATATGAGGATTAAAGTAAAACCTAGAGAGGCCATGAATGAAGTGACCGTGTTGGTGATATATACATATATGTGTGTACATGTGTAGTTAGGTGAATGTGATCCATGTTTTCTTTGGCTCAAATTTGTGTTTGCTCTTTTAACAGCCATATATCAATCCAATTTGCTGACTCAATGCTTTGGATAATTGCCTAAAGTTAATATATTTAATTGGTAAAGCAACATGGAGTCAAAGAAAAATTATTGCTACAAGCATGGGCAATTGGATATGTGGTTCACCGTCTATAAAGATGATCATCTTTGTCATGTCGAAAAGCGGATCGTGGACTTCTCTTACCTGTGATAAAAAAAATACTGATATGGCAGTTATCCAAATGACAATTACTTTCAGTTTTTCAATAAATCCACACCCTTCGATAATTATTATGCACCTCACAATAACAATACAACTTCATCTAGATTCATGTCTGGAGATGATGGTTCCTATTATTCCATTCCTGAATAGTGCAGAAGAGTATTTCAAAGAAAATAAGAAAAAAATAATAATAAATGGCAACCACAGTGGGAGGTGGTGATGATGACGATGACGATGATGATGATATATATATATATGGAGTTACTTTTAGAGAAGATATGAGCAATGCATGATATAAAGAGATCGCAAGCTAGAGAATTGGGAAAGATTTAAAGATATATTGTATTCTAATAGAAAGAAATAATATGTTTCCGCTAATATTGAAATGCGATCCACTGACGTAGAAGATATGATTCTATTTCGAGTTTAAAATGGAAGAAAAGAAGAAGCAACATAAGGAAAGTAAAGATGGTTTCCATTTGCTGTCACAGGAAGGTGGACTTGCGACTGAACTTTCTGAATAAATTTATATGCACCGATGGGTGGTAGGAATTCAAATGCAACATGGATATAATTAGAAAAAAAAAAACAAATATATATTAATCTCGTGAAGAGTGTGTCATGGACATATACCGGTGGCTTTCTAATCATGGCAGGTTTTCACTTGAGCAACATTGGAAGATCATAATATGAAGTAAAAATTTTATAATGCGCGTTTAGCAAAGAAAATGCGTAGATAACATAAAGGAAAAAAAAAAAAAAAAGAAAGAGAGAAGGGAAGATGAATGTCTACATACCACTGGCTTTTTTATGGGAGTTTCATGCAAGTTCATAATACTGAAGTGGAAAGTCAAATATATATACACATGCATTAAAAAAAAAAAAAGGAGAAATAAGAGCAAAGGAAGTCAGAAAAAAAATAAAAGTACTATTTTCCTGAGCTTGATTTCAATCTGGGGCTAAAATTATACGAGATATATCAAGTGATTCAATCTGGGGCTAAAATTATTCTCAAAGGATACATAACAGATCAGTTGGATCGAAGCTACCTTCACATCATGAGTATCAAATATGTAATAATGCATGATTAAATAATGGAAGAAGCACATGAAAATTTTCTAGGGATCAAACTTAGCAGAGACAAATGAGATGATTTCAATTTCTTTAAAGTATGGATTCGAAGGGCTTGAAGTGTGAAGCTCAAAAGAAAAGAAATTGGATATTCAGAAATCATCCTACAATATATTATATTTTAGGATTTTTGCTTCATTCTGAATATACTCATGTATTAAGAATAAATTAAAGAGAGCAATATCTGACAGCGAATACACAGCTTGGACATGTCTGATCAAGTTAGACGTAAAAAAAAACAGAAGAAGTGGAGAAATTATTTTAAGGGCATTCATAGTGGGACAACTGACTATACTTGGAATAAAAATGACAATTGGCAATTGACCTAATTCTTTGAATTTACTGCTTGGATAATGTGGTATGACATGGATTATTGTGAAGCATAGGCCACGTGGAGTCTCATCAGCAGTACAAAATCGCATGTTTTCATACTGTACCGAACTGTCAAAGATTCGTAGTATACGAAATGCATCGTTGGAGTTTGAAGATTCACTGCATGCATTATAGTTAAAATCATGATTTTACTATTTACTAAAATTCATAGAATTAATAAAATCATATAAAATCGTGTAAAACTGGTAAAATCATAAATGTGTAAAGTTGTATACTTAAATTCATAATTTGATCTAAAATTTACACATAATCAATTTTACATCCACTTTAATTAAAAAAATATATAAAAATCATAAATAGAAATATATATTTAATTCGCAATTTTGATAACTATGGCTATATGGATATTATTTTTTGCATACATTATTAGTCACGTCAATTATCATATGTCATGTTATGGAACCAACCATATGGGTATTAAATAAAAATATATATAGTATATGTATTCTTTGCAATTCGAGCAATACAAATTTTGACCAACTCGGTGACTTATGCGATCGGATGGTGTTGTGAACTCGAGCACTACAAGAAATCTAAATTGTTTTGTGATGTTAATATCGGGCTTCAACAACAAGATTCATTTTTGAAAATTAAGACAATGACCATGAAAGTGCGCCTAATAGTTATGTAGCTATTTTATGGTGCTTAAATGCTAGGCATCACTGTAGATGATTCATTCGATGCCCACATCCCTTTGATTTTGTCTAAAAGACTTTGGTTAGGAGACAAAATGTAAAGGACTAATTTGATTATGTTAAAATATTTAGATTTGCCTCTTGAGTTAAAGGATAAGGCCAAGAGAGTCTAGTCCATACTTAGGATCACTTATGGGAGATCTGTTAGGTGGACTTAGAATAAGGATTGTAGAGCCAGTTCGCGCTCAACTTTTTAAAGAAGCTCATACACTTAAAAGAGTCTCCCTGGGCTTTAACTCAAAATGAGCACTTGAAAGATCCATTAGAAGAAGGACTTATTTTGACCGTTGACACTCACATGATTTAATGGATGTTGTCAAAAGTTAAACTCTATAAATACCTCAAGAATTCTATTCACTGGAGAGATTTTGAGAGATTCAAAGAAACATCGATGTGCTGTCGAATTATAATCCCAGAGATCAAATGTGGTTCAGAATGAAGAATACATTGCTTCTCATAAGAACTGTGGTGTTGATGCTACATAGGTCCTCCACCTCCAAGTGTGCATTTAAACTATCTAAGATTGCTTATTCCTCCTTATTGTTATCTCTCCATAAGTCATCCTTATGTGTCATTGCTAAGTCACTCTCTTGAACTCACGCGTATTGCAAGCCAAACGTTGCATACACATGATCATTGCAACCAGATCCACTCTCTATGGATCATATATATCAAACTAACTTAGAGACACTATGCTTACTATGAATCATGATTAGTTCTTTTGATCATGCTAGCATCACACTCTAAGTCCTGGCGCTAAAAGAAAATACAAGATAAGACATATCATAACACTTCGCATATGTACCCATCATAATCAATTCAATTATGTGATTTGCACATTTTTTTAGTTAATTCTTATGGTGCTTGTGTTAAGTTAGTTGAATGCAATTTATCCATAAGAGGTTTAATTTAATTATGCAATATTTTGTCTTATCACAATACAATAACCCTTTAATTTAACTTACGCAACAACATTTCTAGCTTTAAAGAGCTCAATAAGCACTTCTGTCAACACTTCATCTCAAGTATGCAACCAAAAAAAGGATAAGTCCATCCTTAACCTTATACAATAAGGACACAACAAAACCCTAAGAAACTATGTTGCTTGTTTCAACATTGCTATGATAGAGATCTTGCATCTTGACACCCATGTAGCCTTCAACATGGCTATGTAGGAGGAGAAAGACTTAATGACATACCTTCATCGACTTTTACATTTAAGTAATCAAATACATCATCTAAGAGAGCAACGTCCTTGCTAAGCAACAATCAAGGTACACTTGCCATCACAAACTAGGCTCAATTCTCATCATGATGATAAGGCATTTGATAAAACAGCATAAGTGAGATGTGCTACCCAAACTATGCACCACCCTCTCCTTTAACTATTGTACTCCACTAAATATATCCTGAGATAATGTCCTATTAGAGATCAGGAATAGAGGCATCTTCACTTGGATAAAAAGAATGAAGAAAAATCCTATAGAATGGAACTCCAACCTCAATTATTAGCTCTACCAAGACTGAGCCATTTGATGAATGACTACCTCAAATAAAAGGATACTTAGAAGACCTAGTCTAAGATGGTTACTTGAAGGAATATCTAGCAAGGGTAGATGCAGAGTCAAACATACTAAACACTAATCATGGCACCATTTGCATTATAGTGGGTAGCCTAATAACAAGTGGACAGTCCAATCTCAAAGTAAGGCTTATGCCAATTAAGAAATCAACAAGTAAATGGCATTTAAAATCATATACTTATAGAAGAAATTATCATATCCTTCTTAGAAAGATCTTGTAGAGAGTTATCACTCCTATTAATATAAGCTCATATTACCAACTATGATGCCTACAAAGTACTCATTAAAACCAATAGTTTAGCAGGATATAATTCTTAGGACGGTCTTTAATCAAATGGCCACGATGCTAACTAGGCTCATGCCCTCCATTTGCGGCATGTATGACTTTGATGATTAGTTTTTCCATGTCGTTAGTCTCATCACTTTTCCTCTTGCTCGATAAGTGCCAACCATAAAGAAACAATGGTAGTTGACTTTTTGGTGGTAGACATGTGGCCACACTATAAATCCATATTGGATCAGCCATACCAAAACACACCAAGCATGTTCTTCTCCACAAACACACCAAAACTAATTTTCCTAGGCTAATTGGAACCAACATCCACAATAGGGATTAACAATTTGCTCAAGTCTATTATGCTTGGGGCTTCTCTTGCAAGCAATCGAATACAATGGCAGAATCACCAGTTGGCAATCATGACACTAACAACAAGTGCACTAAGTTTAGCACCACACCATCAAGCTTGCCTAATCACATGTTGTGAAGCAATATATACTAATCTATTCAGCATTATCTTGATGATCAAACTGCTAAATGAGCTAACAAGTAGATAATGCATCTAGCTTTTCCTTGACCATGGGTGAATAATGCTTAAATCCAATTGACTTAGTCGAGATAGTATGACCCAATATGTCACCATGGCATCTTCTAATTAAAAAGCAAATAAGACATTACCTTTACTTTACCTATAGGTGTACTAACTCTTGTCAAACAAGAATGTGCATCAACTAGGTTCTAAGCTCTAAAAATTCTAGTACTCTTAGCCAAGATAGTGAAAATCCTTGGTCACACATCGCTCTTCCCTATTAAATAGGCCAAAACGTGCAACCTTAGTCTTCACATAGGTGAAATAAAGCTCTCCAACTGGGCACAAATCTTAAGCTAAATTGAGACACTCCATCAATTAAGTCGAAGGTGCTATACATCCGATTTGTTCTCGATAAGGGTAATAAAAACCTAATTACCATTGTTCATCAATTTTCTATTTTCAGACAATTTAATAAAATAATATATCACATGTCCAGCAATTTTTCTTTTTAAAAGAAAAATTCAATTACATAACCTATTCATGTGTATATGAATCACACCTTAATGCTAACCAACAAAGTCTACGATCACACCATAGTCATGTGTTGGAGAATAGATTTAGCTTTGTTTTTATACACAAAAAGAGTGTCTCATAAGAATGTGTATATATACATATATATTTGGAGATGCTACCTAACATGATTTTATTCTTTGTGTTGTTCCACAACAAAATATCAATATGTCCCTGGGTATAAGGGTTCAAGAAAAGTGAAAATTACTTACAAAGAATAGATTAGAAAATGCAATTAACCATAAATCTTTATTAAGTTCATCTTTTCTTTTTAATTTATTTTATAATCGTGTTTGTTGGTAACTCTTGTGTTACTCTTTTATCTATCATGAACCAAACTTTTTATATGGGATAAATTTTATGTTTGATGGATCATAGTTAATGATTTCATCATATATTATGTTTTGACTATCTTGATTCTAGATTCATGAACTCATTAGTTGATAACTAATGTGTTTTGTGAATTAAAATTTGTAGACTCAAAAGGGAATATAAGGGTTTGTAGAATTTAGGGGTAAATTTTGAGTTAAGCGTATGAATATACATCATTATAAGATTTAAAGGTTTATGCTCTTAACGCAGTTTATAGTGGTTATTCCCAAGATAGACATCTATAAGGCAATTGTTTTTTAGTAGAGTAATTGCATTTATGAGGTTAGCTCTTTTATATAACTGATAAATGCATATTAAGTGACTTGAAAGGGAAGCTAATGTTGCAAATAGGATTTTCATGACTCAAGAGGCAAGTCGATCCTAGTGAGTCTAATGAAGAGTTGATTAATTGATCTTAACATATGATGAGAACATTGATAAAATTTCTAAAGAGTAACCTAAGTCTAGATCCCATCTATTTGGCTATTTATTTTTTGCTTTGTGGATTGTTTGGTGTAATTTTATTGGATTATTTTAGTTTATTTAATTTCATTAGAGTCATAATTTGATTACCTAACTAAAAGTAGAGTAAATATGATTGGTACTTAATGTTTAGCCCCTATGGGTATGACCTAGTCTCATTAGATATCTTCTTGGTGCATGTATGACCCAGTATACTTGTTAGTACAATTGCACTCTTAGAGTTTGCACATATCAAGATTTTAGCATTGTTGCCGAGATTGTTGCTTTATTGATATCAAATTTTGGCGATACTTTTAGAATAGGCATTGTACATGATTGTATAATATTTTCCATTGTCTTTTGCCTCTATAAAAATAAAGGACTTAAAATTTTCAAAAAAAAAAGAAAAAAGGTAATTATTTCCTTGCTCTGGTTTTTATTAGCTATTAGTTTACGGTTAAGAGCTTCTAATTTATCATATTGCATTATATCTTTTAAGATGGTTAGTTTGGCATTATATTACTTGTGTAAGAACTTTTTCTTTCTTTCTTTCTTTTTAATTAATAATGACTTGCATCAACGTATCAGCTAGTACAAGTTAGATATTTTATGCATTATATTTTTTTGTGAATTCACTTTTACAGGTTTTAGTTTAGTTAGATATTTTCTTTTGAACACTAGAGATTAAATTATTTAATTTGTATTAGTAGCTTTTTACTAGTTAATGGTGCATCAAACTTATTTTCTATTGGCCTATTAACATCCTAACCTATACCTCCATTAACCACCCCCACTACCTAGATTACACATTGTCTAATGTGATTGAGGGGGAAATCTACTCAAAAGTAACTCAAAAATACATAACAAAAAAAGAAGAATATTTTAAGATGTATTTTATTATATATACGATGTTACACTACATATAACTTAAAGTAACTAATATAACAAATGATCAAATAAAACATCACCGTATAGATTGATTTAAAAATTTTCATTTTCATTTTCATGAACATAAGTTAAGAATCTTACATAAGACTCAATTAGAATCAAACTAAAGAAAATAAATTTTTAAAACATGAATCATTTTGCATCTAAAACAACATTTTGCTACAAATGGAAATCCAAAGATTGCAAGATCTCATGCTTATACCACATGTGATGGATTTAAAGATTCCAATATCTCTAGTTATGCCACACCCATTGAAACCAAAGTCACAATATTTCTTTGGTTATATAACACTCAATGGAACAAAAGTTCCTAAGACCTCTTAGTTATGTATTATGTTACATCGAGTGGAGTAAAACTTTCTAATACCATAAACCAATAACAAGATATGCAATGTAAGAAACCAAGAAATAAGACCTAAAAAGAAATGGGTAGGTTTCAAGAAACATTTTAAAAAAGGTTCTATACAGTTAGATTTTTGCAAATTACACTTTAACATTAGTACAACCAAAACATATAATATCATTTGATTCAAATATTAATTAGTAAAAAAATACTAAATCTATTACATACAAGAAGTAAAAATAGAGTTACATACTTGTTGGTCATGTAAACTTTAAAATCTAAATCTATCATAAATATCTTAATCTTGTATCGGAATAAACTATTGAAAGATTAATATGCATATATTTATTTTTTTCTCCCATAAAATTCCATTATAACTTAATTTTACCATTTAAAATCTTAGCAATATCAGCCTTTAATAATTTAATCTCTTCTTATAAGCGATCATTTGCATATTGTCAAGATTGAGAGCAGCGCAGAAACTCTATTGAAATGCTTCCAAGAAAGATCAAAGCCCACCATCAATGAAGAACGAGTCAAGAATGATTGAACCTACTTGATTTGATCTTTTGCCACACTTGCACGTTTGAGATACCGAGTTTGCTTGTTCCTCTTCCCACGTCTCTCTCTACGGTATCTACACATGTCATCAAATCAAAACTCCTCTTAGGTCGATCGACACGCCTGTTGCACGTGATTGGCTAATGCAACAACCCCACCATACATTCAACTGGTGACTTTGCTGTAGAGAGTGAGTTCTTGACAAGAAATGCACCTCCGCACAAGAGAGTTAGATAGGAAGCAAAGCTCGAAGATCAGGATAATCAACTAGATGTAGTTGAGTAGGTCCACATCATGGATGACAATGCTGCATTCGTGGCTATGCAGAATATACTTAGGCTCTCAATAAATTCTCAATGTTTTTAAGTAATTCCTACCAAGAATGATTTGAATCACTATTGCTGCATTAGAAAGTTTGCTTCCGAAGATAACTTTTCCTACACTAGGTGTGTAAGGGACTGGCATTGCACCATCTATTGTTGTTCTAGAGGAAACACGAAATGAAGCCCTACATGATGCTCAACATGAGCAAACCAATCTTCCTATTGTTGAAGATGAAAGGGGATAGTAGTAGGAGAGATTACATCCATTACTGCTTCTAACTCCAAGGGATCCTATACCAACTATTACAGGAGAGTAAAGGTTATCTTGGAGGCTCCTACTCCTCTAGATGTAATGTGCAACTTGTTATAGGTAGTATAGCTATACCTCGTAGCATTACTGCTATACCTTAAGTAGGAGTTAATACTCCATTTACTTTTGTGTATTATGTGAAAAGGAAGAGTTGGAAAAATATCCAAGACATGTACAAGCTATATCTTCCATTAGCTTCATTAACCTGACGCTTCTATACCCACAAAGGATTGTAAAGAAATCTTACCCAAGGACTATACTAAACCAAAGTTCATCTAATTTAATGGGAAGTAAGGTGGTAGTGCTAAGGAGCACATTTTTAAGTTCATTGAGATGCTTGGGGTTTATAAACTTGATGATGATTTGAAACTTAAGGAGTTCTCTAAGTCCTTGACAAAGAAGGCATACACTTGTCATGTTAATCTCACCTTCGCCTCAATTAATTCATGGGGAACTATGTGCATTATGTTTCTTGAGAAGTTTTTGAAAACTTAAGAATGAGTGACATTGACAGATATGGTGCATATCAGACAATGCTTGAAAGAAAACCTCGTAGAGTATATTTAGTGTTTTAAGGATAACTCGTTGGATATCAAAGATATGTGCAATGAAAGAGAACTCGTCAAAATCTGCATCTAAGGTATATTCAAAAAGTATGTTGTGCACTTGGAGAACTAGTTGCTTAAGTACTTCCCAATGTTAGTTGAGAATGTGCAAAAGACAAACAACATGATTACCAAACAAAGAGGTAATTTTGGAAGAAAGCAAGAACCTTTAGGAACTCAGTATGTAAAAGAATTTGTAGTGATAACAAAAGAAAAAGAAAGACACTTGAGAGAATCCTCCATGATTTCCATGCTCAATGGATAAGGTCCATTTTATTCTTGATAGATTGTTTAAAGATGGTAATATCAAACTACCAAGGGTTAATTGAGAACCTACAACATAAGAAAAGAAAATCCTAAAAATTGTCAATATCATTAAGACGTAAGCCATGCTACTAAAGATTGCCAAAATTTGAAATGGATATTTCAAAAGAGAATGAGAGATGATGAGCTAGTCATTGAAGACAACGATGCTCATATATTAGATGATGAAGGCATAAATAATGAATAGCATTTTTTTTATACATAATATTATGTGTAATAAATGTAGAAACTACCCATGACTTGTTCTCATCTTGTAATAAGAAAAATCACTACTATAAATTTGACATTTAACTACCAAGTTGTTAGCTACCAATATATTTTAGTAGTAGTATGTTACTTTTAACTACAATTTTTAATTAGTAGCAAATATTTTAGGGGGAAATTTTTTGAACGGAGGGAAAATCATTAGGCTACCAAATTCATAATTTGGTGATTAAAATATCATATTTACTACCAAAAGTTAAAATTGGTAACTAAAATATTTTTTTAAAAACACTTACTTTACTTAAAAAAAAAAAAAAAGCTACCAAATATAATTAGTGTCCATAAATTGTATTTAATTACTATTTTCATATTTGATAGCTGTGATTTACACTTTTGTTCTTTTGCTATAAATGTTTACAAAAAAAAAAAAAAGAAAAGAAAAAAAGAAAGAAAATGCTCTTTATGCTTTTTTTTTTAATAAAAAACCCTATCTTTTTCATTATAGTGCTTCTTTAGCATATTACCTCAACCATTCGTCTTTGAAAATAGTTTTTCATCTTCTAGTTATCTAGGTTTCATCTCTGTACTTGACTCTCAATTTTACAAGGCAACTTTTTGCAAATCCCTTTGGAAGAAATAAGGTAATATTATGATTCTTAATTTTATGTCACATAATCTACATTTTAATTTTGATTGAATGCTAGGGTTTTCTTCTATTTTGATATTTTCATGTAAGTTCTTTTAGCTTTATTCTTTGTTTGAGACATGGAATATTTTTGCTCTTAGTTTTTTCAATTCAAATTATATACAACTTATATTGAGTGAATTAAATATAATTTCTAATAGTCACGTGCTCAAGTGTGTAATATTTTTGTTTCCTCAAATCAATGATAAATATTATGATAGGTATCTCATTGTTTTTCTTGTGATTTATAGGTCCCACTAACATAGTGGTCCACTGTAAAAACTATGATAGATTTTCTCTATTTCTATCAATAGTAGTTTTTAGGTTTTAACATTAGGATGAAACTTCATAATCCAACTCTTATTGTTCTTTAGAAATTGTTTTACGTAGCTTTGAGTGACTTTGGAATTTGATATTGAGAAATTGTATCATATTGTGAGTCAATATTCAAAAATTAGGATTATAACGGTATTTGGAATCAGTTTTTCTGACTAGGTACCAATGGTAGAACTAGATTTTCCCATGATTAATTTTTAAAAGAAGAAGCAAATGGTAAAATAAAAACAACATTTTTTTTTTTCTTTTCCATTTCCTTTCAAATAAAATTAAAATTTTCTTAGAGTTGATGGAGTGGCTACAACAGGTGGTGGCGATTGATTAGTGATAGTTAATGTTTTTTAAGATCTAATATTTATAGTCATAATGTATGTGACGGCAATTGAATCTAATGCACAATAGTTATTTTTCTAGAGGTAATCAAAACCCATCATGTTAACAAGTCAAGATAATTAGTGGGCATGGTGCAAAGGAACATTATGGCCTTGACGTGTAGTGATACTAGGAAAAAATGGAAGAAAGAAGCTTCTCAGTTTACTTGAAAAGTTTAAATAAGGTGATTCGACTTATAGACCAAAATTTTGCAAGGATGTAGCTTAACAGTAAATTGGATAAGGTGTGAATAAGGAGTGAAAGTCTTTATGATTATATGTTTTTAGTTGCATGTATATAATTATTGTTAAGTTAAAACTAGCTATCAATTATTTGCACGGGGATGCAACATTAGATGTGTGTAAATACATTGCATTTTTTAGAGAAGTATTTCCATTTCTCAATACTCTACAATTATTAATATTATAATTGTTGAATGCAGACCATTTCCACTACTTATCTACATATAAATATGCCTAGTCAAATGTTTATTCGATGGCAACAAACATTAACATTAGCTTCTATAGGGAATCTTCTGAAGTATTTTGTTATTTGATATCTTCAATGAAAAGCTACAAATAAATGCACTTGTGATCATATATGACATCTCCCATTTTTGTAACTTAAAACTTTTTGATTAGTCATCTACCCACTTCGATTACTCAATGGCCTCTTTTCTACTTTTGAATTGTGTAACTTAAAACTTTCTTGTTTACTATCAACATAATCATCCTAATCATCTAAAGGTTGTTTCTTCCCCTATTATAGGTGAAATTAAGTAATCTTGGAAATATTATTATTATTACTACTATTACCACTACTACTACTTAGTAAGAGGATTTTTTTTTCTTGAAATAAAATTAAAACTTATTACTTAACTATTATCAAAACATTTTGTTTTAGTGACACTTTGTACAATAAGTTTTCTAAGCTATCTTTTAGTAGAATCAAACCAAGTTGATACAAACTTGACATTGAATTTGATATATAAAAAAAAAACCAAAATAGAGTAAAGCCAAGTGAAAATGAAGCAGTATTTGATTTACTGTAATTTGGTCTTAGTTTGGTTGCCCTTCTCTATATATAATTAGTTTTGATATGTCTAATCTCATATATTAGGTTATGTTGTCGTTATTATTTAATGATTTTTTACAATGATTTTATGTATGTGTTTATAGACATGGTATCTTGACTTGTTCTCATTCACAACAATTAGCTAGAGAGGAAATAGCATAGCGGTAGGAGAGTAGCTCAGGTGGATTCTTCATTCACCCATACATGGTTTGATTTTTTATTTTTAAATATTATATTATATTATATTTTACTAGGTTTTAGAGACATATTTAGCTATTTATTATCATTGTAAGACTTCATGGAGAGGTCCTGTAGATGTTGAATTACATCATTTATAGTTCTATATCTAATGTGTTATTAGAGTCTAAAACATTATGTTTGTGCTTTCATAGAAAATTCTCATTTCAAAATTCGTCTCAATCCGGGAAGGGTATTGAAGGTTTTTTGATTTCTCTCAAGAGATGATTTTGATGATAACAAAAAGAGAAACAAAAAAAGTTAAATGATTCTCATAAATTGTCTAAGTGTGCAGAATGAATTTAACAATAAAGAATCATTTCAAAAAGTCTATCAGAAGGTTGAAAGTTCTTTAATTAAGCATGATAATACATCAGAAGGTAACTGAGAGACTTGAACATAGAGAAACTAACTCTTCAGAAGGTTACTCAGAAAGTGCGTATAAGACCTGCAATGTTGCTTTTAGTCCTCAGAAGGAAACTCAGAAGGTATAAACTGCACGAAAAATCAAGTGTTTTTCAAATCAGATTTAGATATTGAAGACCTAGCTCCAAATGTTGAGTATAAATTGGGTGTTATACTCAATGTTTTCCACAAAGTTGGATTAAATCCACAGGGCTTAATTTTAGAATTTAAACTTGGTTGAAGGAACACAAAAATACTGTTGAAGAAAATGAATGTCAATTTCACGAAGCTCAAACTAATTTTTATTTTTATCAAAAGTAAATTATTTTTAAGGAGAAAGTAAGTATGGATAATATGAAGTATCTACAAAATCAGATTTTTGTGGATTGTGTCCAAATTATTTTCACGTGAAGAATGCAAATGAGCATGAACAGTAACAAGAACGTGCAGAGATTCAACAATGATCAAGTTCAAGTCCGAATTTTCAGTTTAGAGATAATCACATCATTTGTAGGATATTCGAATTATCATCTGAAATGATTACGAAGATAAATTCAAGTATTCAAATTCAAATGTGGCAATTAATGGATAGATTGAAGCTGATATCTCGGAAAACTGAAAGAACTGATCCTATGCACAAGAAATCTTGAAGAGTTGATCCAATTGTTCTTCTAACTGTTGTAGTATCTAAAATAAAAATAAAAAGGAAAGAACGAGGTAGTAAAACAACACAAAATATAGAGAACACGAGCAAGAATAATTACGTGAACATCAGAAAGTCCAAAGCATCCATTTGAATACTGTCAAATTTCAATTTTACTGTTCATTGAGCAAATAGTTGAGGAAATTCAATTCTTTATTCCTTGTAATTTGATTTTACTTTTTGTGAGTTGAGAGTATAAGTAGGCTTAGTTGATTGATTGTGTGTGAGAATCAAGCTAAGTGAATTGTAGCCAAAAGATTGGCAAATACTTCTTGTAACTTCATTGATTTGATTGGATAGTGGAACACAACCGGTGAAGAGTACCGGGACCCTGGCTTGGAGCTGGAAGAGAGGATTGACGCACGAAGCGGAACCTCTATAAATCGATTTGCAATTTCTTCTCCTTATCTCTTTAATTTTGTGTTTAATTATTTATGTTTTATATGTGTGATATATGCTAAGAAAGTTAATCAGAAAGTTTATTGTTGCATTAGTTTCTTACTCAGAAGGTTAATCAGAGAGTAAATTTTTCACATTTTTTTTTTACTCAAATAGTTAAGCAGAAGGTTTCCAAGTTTGAAAGTATTGTTTCAATTTTGATCCGAATTTTTTATTAAAGCTTTTATTTGATAAGTTTATTATTCCAAGAAATTTTTTAAGCCATTTTAATGAATAACCAAGTAGTGTGAAATTTGTTTAAATATTGAAAAATAAGTTTGATAACCAATTCATCTCCCCCCCACCCCCCCCCCCCCCCCCCCCCCCCCCCCCCCCCCCTCCTAATTATCTTTTCATCTTTTCAGGACCAACAATTGGTATCAGAGCAGTGTTCTTATACTTTTCTCAAGTGATCTTTACAAATGGCTGATAACAATATTG
This sequence comes from Combretum micranthum, assembly GCA_024138025.1. NCBI lineage: Eukaryota > Viridiplantae > Streptophyta > Magnoliopsida > Myrtales > Combretaceae > Combretum > Combretum micranthum. The sequence goes on along the minus strand of JAMXBD010002693.1, from coordinate 28,722 downwards.
CTATTAACCGAGCTCCATATTTTGATGGAACAAACTATCTCTATTGGAAAATGCGTATGTCCACTTATATAAAAGCTAATGACTATGGTTTTGGCAGGTAATTGCTTTTGGAGATTCACAAGTGACATTGACTGATGATGCCAACTTCACTGATGAGGAACTAAAGCTCATTGAGAAGAATAATAAGGCTAAGAATCTTTTACTCACCACTATATAGCTTCTGAATTTTATTTAATTTCTTCTTGTGAAACTGCAAAAGACATTTGGGATACCTTGTCCAAACATATGAAGGAACTAATACTATTAAGGAAACAAAGATTAATTCCTTTTACAACAATATGAATTATTTAAGATAAACCTGATGAGAAAATAAAGGCTTTTAATCGTTTTACTGCTATGACAAATAACTAACTCTCTTGGAAAGAAAATGGATGATTCTGATTTAGTCAGGAAGATACTCAGAATATTGCCAAAGTCATGGGATGCTAAAAAGACAGCAATTGAAGAAGCCCAAGACCTAAACAAGCTAACTCTTAGTCAACTAAGGGAGAAATTACTAGCTTATGAGTCACACATCAACACAACTAAGGAAGTAGAAGGAAGTTCAAGAGCAATAGCATTCAAAGCAAGAAAAGTACAAAATGATGAAATGATTCCGATGATGACAACATTGAAGAAAGTGTTGGCATGCTTGCAAGAAGATTGAGCAAGTTTTTAAAGGTAAGAAATATAACAATTTCAATAAAACTAACAAATCAAGTGCAGGAAAGAATTATAAAGAAAAGGAAGAAAAGAAAGAAAAGAAGGAAATGTTGTTACGAATGCAAACAACCTGGTCACATCAAGTACGAGTGTCCTATATTGAAAAAAAAATGAAGAAATTCAAGAAGAAAAGTCGTGCTATGATGGACATGGAGTGATCTTGATGAATCAGAAGGTGAATCAGAGGATACAAGTGACAACGAAGAAGAAGCAAATTTGTGCTTGATGGCTGCATCTGAGGTACATTCTGATTCGATGAAGATATTAGTGAAAATGATATTTATTCCGAAATGAAAAAGCTACTTAAGGCACTAAAGAAAGCAGATTTAAAAATCATGAAATTAGAAGTAGAAAACAAAGCTCTCAAGAACGAAAGGACGTTTGCGTCAAACAAACAAACTTCTTATTGATGAAAATGATATTTGAAAAATGACAATGAGAAATTGTTTGTCAAAACTGATGGTGTTAAGAAAGAAAATGAAGTTTTGAAAACCGAAATCAAGAACTAAAAGGTAGAGTCGAAGATCTTTCTCAATCTATCAAAAACACGTTCAACAAATTTAACGAAAGTGATAAGAAATTGAATATGTTAATTGGAAGTCAAAGACCAGCTTTTATCAAACATGGGTTAGGATATGAATTTGGGAATTCATCAAACAATTTGAAAAAGACGATTTTTGTGAAAGAAAATAAACCAGCGAACAACCAAGCTACTGTTCATAACGAGAAAGGCAAGAACAATAACAGCAGAAGGAACATCAGAAGGTATGTTCAACCAAGCTATCCTAGCAGAAGGTACATCAGAAGGTACAGGTATGCTTATAATGATTATCCAACACAACATAATTATAAAAAGGGAAATCAAAGGTATTATCAACAACCATATGCATGCTCATTTTGTAATAAAATAGGTCATATTGAAAAATATTGTTTCTACAAAAGAAACAAGCTTAGTACACATCAAGTTAAGAAACAAGATAAGACGAGCTTGACTTATCAAGGACCCAAGTTTGTTTGGGTTCCTAAAAAGGTTTGATCACCTTATTTTATTTGCAGGAACAAGGAGCAAAAATAAAAGGAACATGGTACTTGGATAGTGGATGTTCAGGCCATATGACTGGAGATCCTTCCTTGTTCACTAGCATAGTTTGGAAAGAAAATGGGTATGTAAGATTTGGTGATGACAGCCGTGGTAAAATCATTGGAACAGGTACAATTGGTTATCCCTCATACATGATTGAAAATGTTTCCTTGGTCAAAGGGTTAAAACACAATCTTTTAAGCATAAGTCAATTATGTGATAAAAGGCTATCAAATGAGTTTTGAGAAAAACAAATGTTTTGCATATAATTCTAATGGAATTAAATTATTTGAAGGATATAGGAAAAGAAATGTATATTTAATTACTCCATCTGATATGAATGTTGAATGTTGCTTTTTGACTATGAATGATAGCATTTATGTATGGCACAAAAAACTAGGACATGTGAATTTTAATCACTTAGAAAAGTTATCTAAAAAGAATATTGTTGTTGGTTTACCCAAAATCAATATAAAGCATGATATTAAATGTTCAACTTGTTTAAAGAATAAAATGGTCTCAATTTCACACAAAAGCATTAATTTGATGTCAACTAAAAGACCACTTGAACTTTTACATCTTGACTTATTTGGACCTACTAGAACATTGAGTCTAGGAGGAAGCAAATATGGTCTTGTAATAGTGGATGATTTTTCAAGATATACATGGGTGTTCTTTTTAAAGCATAAATCAGAAACTTTTGAGATTTTTCAAAAATTTGCTAAACAAATACAAAATGAAAAAGGTTTTTCCATTGTTTCTTTAAGAACTGATCATGGTACAGAATTTGATAATGCATCATTTATATCTTTTTGTGAAGAACATGGAATACAACATAACTTTTCTGCTCCATATACACCTCAACAAAATGGAGTAGTTGAAAGAAAGAATAGAACAATACAAGAGATGACACGTTCTATGTTGAATGAAAGTAAAATAGCTGAATATTTTTGGGCTGAAGCTGTTGCAACTGCATGTTATATCATGAATAGAGTATACATTAGACCTCATACTACAAAAACATCTTATGAATTATTTCATGGTAGAAAACCATCCGTTTCATACTTTCATGCATTTGGTTGTACATGTTTTGTGAAAAAGAATGCACATAACCTTGGAAAATTTGATGAAAGATCAGATGAAGCAATTTTTCTTGGATATTCACAACATAGTAAAGCATATCGTGTGTTTAACAAAACAACAAAAATAGTTGAAGAATCCATAAATGTAAGATTTATTGATGTAAAAGATGATTTTGATGATGATGTACTTGCTTCTGAAAGTAAAACTAATAATCTGAATGAGAAGAAGATTGATACAGCTGATATGAATAATACCGAAATTCTACAAGAATCTGCTGAGGCAGAAGGTAAGTCAGAAGTAAGGAAGAAGGTAAGGCAGAAGGTAACCTAAAGTTAAATTTTGATAATCCTGAAAGTTCAAAGGCTTGGAAATATAAATCTTCACATCCACCAAGTTTAATTATTGGTGATATTGAATGTGGAACTAGAACTAGATCTAAGTTACAGGAGCTTGAAAATCATTTTGCTTTGATATCTGAAATAGAACCAAGTAACATAGATGAAGCATTAAATGATGAAAATTGGATAAATGCTATGCATGAAGAATTAAATCAATTTCAAAGGAATAATGTTTGGAACTTAGTTCCTAGACCTGAAGACAAATCAATTATAGGAACTAAATGGGTATATAAGAATAAATTGGATGAAAATGGTAAAATTGTTAGAAATAAAACAAGGCTTGTAGCTAAGGGATATTCTCAAGAAAAGGAATAGACTATGATGAAACTTATGCACCAGTTGCTAGATTGGAAGCTATAAGATTATTGCTAGCTTTTGCATGTTATAAAAATTTTAAATTATTTCAAATGGATGTAAAAAGTGCATTTTTGAATGGTTATATTAAAGAAGAAGTGTATGTTGAACAACCACCTGGATTTGAAGATACTTTTAAGCCTGATCATGTTTTTAAATTGAGAAAAGCTTTGTATGGTTTGAAACAAGCACCAAGAGCATGGTATGAGAGACTTAGTGAATATCTCATAACAAGTCGATATCAAAGAGGTACTATTGACACCACTTTATTTTTAAAATACTATAATGATGATATAATTGTTGTGCAAATATATGTTGATGATATAATTTTTGGATCTACTAATGAAAAATATTGTAAAGAATTTGCAAAGCTTATGCAGGTTGAATTTGAAATGTCCATGATGGGAGAATTAAATTTCTTTTTGGGATTACAAATCAAACAAACAAAGGATGGAATCTTCATTCATCAAGAGAAATATACCAAACAAATTCTTAAAAATTTTGGGTTTGAAAATTCAAAAGAAGCTGCTACACCAATGAGTTCATCTATAAGGTTAGATAGTGATTCCAAAGGTAAGAAAATTAATGAAAAACTTTATAGAAGTTTAATTGGTTCTCTTTTGTATTTGACTGCATATAGGCCAGATATATTGTTTTCTATATGTATTTGTGCAAGATTTCAAAGTAGTCCTACTCAAACTCATTTAAAAGTTGTCAAAACAATTTTCAAGTATATTGCTAGTACTGCAAAATTAGGAATTTTGTATCCTAAAAATGAAAATTTTGAATTAATAGGATATTCAGACGCTGATTATGCAGGATGTAAAATTGATAGAAAAAGTACTTCTGGAACTTGCCAATTTTTGGGCAACAAATTAATTTCTTGGTCTTCCAAGAAACAAAATTCAGTAGCTTTATCTACAGCAGAAGCTGCATATGTCTCAATTGGAAATTGTTGTGCACAGATTCTTTGGATAGAACAACAATTACAAGATTTTGGATTAAAATATAAAAATATTTCAATTAAATGAGATAATACAAATGCAATAAATTTAACAAAAAATCCAGTACATCATTCTAGGACTAAACATATAGAAATTAGACATCATTTTTATAATGGATAATGTAAATAATGGAAATATTTAATATAGAATTTGTCTCAACTGAAAATCAATATGCTGATGTATTTACTAAACCTCTTGATAAGATGAGATTTGAATTTTTACGAAATGAAATTGGAATATGTAATCCTTTTTAATTAATGTTTTCAAAGTTAAAACTCAAATTTGAATTTTCATAATAAAAAAAAAGGAACGAAGGAAAATTGGCGGTATTTTTTTTTTTCTAGGGAACATGCAGATGAAAGCCTATCCTTCCAAACGTCCTACTACTCAAACGTCACCCTCTGAATCAAACGCCAAAATCACAACTTTACTCTCTTTTTCTTCATCTTTGTTCTTGATCATCTCGTTCTCCATCTTTCTTCAAAAAAATTCCTAAAATGTTTTCAAGAAAGTCATTTCGTTTAGCTTCTAAAGGTTTTAAAAACCAAACTAGTGAAAGGAACCATCTCTGTGGAGGATGATCCTTCAGACTTAGAAGAAACCCTAGAAACTCTGACAAAAGAAGGCAATCGAAGAGAGAAAAGATCAAAGCTTTAGCAAGATAAACAGTCCAAAATGAGGAACAAGAAAAAGAAAGCAAGATAGAGGATACTTCCTCAGAGGAACCCGTAGCTTCCTCTGACTTCTTTTCAGAGAGTAGCTCAGAGACTACTCATTTTACTCCCCAATCACAACGAAAAAGAAAGTCAGCTCCCCGAACATCCAAGAAATTCCCTCTTGCTAAAAGACAGAAACTTACCACAAGTAAGATTCTGGAATGCTCTTTTATAGATCTTACGTTTTTTAGGGAACATGGTTTTGTTTGTGAAGAATGGCTTCGTCGAATAGGATGTCAGAATTTATGTAGTCTTTCTGGTATAGTAGATGGTTCATTAATTCATGAATTTTATGATAATCTATAACAACTGGAAGAATCTATTCTGAAAACTAAAGTAGGAGGAAAAAGTTTTTCTCTCAAAAGGACAGATTTGATCAAATGTTTTGATATGAATGATCAAATAGATGATACAACGATACTGCAATATGATCGAAAATCATTGTATAAAGAGCTAAATGATGGTGTTGGCGATTTTGTGGAGAAGGACATATTCTCAACTGAGTTTGAATTAAGTGTGCGTTTGCTTCACAAGCTTGTTGTTAACTGCATTCTTCCTAAGAATGGCAGTACAACCACCATTTCGAAAGAGGAGGCCATAGTTGTATTGGCCATGAAGAAAAATCTGAGGCTTGATATGGCAGGGATGATTCTGCGTCATATTTGGAGAACTAGGAATAATAAACCCTAAGGAAATCTATTAATGAGGATATTTGATTTCAAGAAAATACACATTTCCAAAAATCCCAAAGTCCCTATTTCCTTAAAGAAAATAGGTGAAACTAATTTAAAGAAAACGGGAATTCAAGTGGTAGATTATTTTTGGTTTTCCAAAGATGGCTCGTGGGTATCTTAATCCTCAGTATAGCAAAGGTAAATTTGATTGGGAAATATTAGATCTATCGCTAAGGGGAGATGGTTTTTCAAACAGAAGGTTCTCATAAGGAACCAAGGCTAAGGAAGACATGGAGACAACATCAAAGAAAAAGGGTAAAGCGAAAATGGCAAAAGAAAAGAAGGGAAGAAAATATTCCATAAGAACAGGGGGCAAGTTCGAGATCAAGGAAGGTGAAAGGAGGGATCATGATAATGATTCAGAAGGTATGACTTACCTTGATTCGAGAGGTGAATTTTCACGATCTTCGGTTCGGATGATAGTTGAAAAGCTCATTAGTGAACACTTCAAGTCAATCAAGCAATCTCACATAGAATCTATTCTTGATTCTATTAAAGATTTTTGTTTTGATCATGAGCCTAGTACTTTTCATCCTCATCCTTCATCACCTCAAGCTCAACCTGAGTATGACACCCCTGCTGAACAAACTGATCTACCTTCTTTTCCTATACAAGAAGATGTTGCCAGTGATCAACCTTCTTTTGATCAATCCGAGAGTGCAACAATTCCAGCTGAGCCAGCTCCGTCTTCTCTTCCTCTGAGAATCCTAGCACTGTCTTGGTCATCCTTCCATCTAATCCATCTGCAGAATCCTCTTCCTCTTATCAACCATCTGAAGTGGAGGTGATCACATCGGTCCTAAACTTTCTTCAACTCCACAATCTGGTTCCAAATCCAATTCCACCAATAATACCTCCAGCTAGACAAGTTTTTCGACAAAGAAGAAAAATGAAAGCTCAAAAGAAAGGATTTTACCTACCTTATAAGAATGACAATTGACTTTATTTTCTAATGACTCTGTTTCAAGACTTATAATTCATTTTGGTCTGAATATTTGAATCTTTGCAGCTCATATGCATATTTCTCCTTTTAATCTCTTTTATGATGCTAAAAAAAAGGGGGAGAATAGCTAGAGAAAATTGAAATATTTTTGATGATGGTTACTGATGTTATGAGTTACTGATGTTATGTTTACTGTTATGTTCTGATAATTATTTGCTGCTGATGTTGTTGTGATTGTGCGTGCTGATATGAATACTAGGAGTTTATAATGCTGCAAAAATTGTTATGTTGTATGCCTGAAAAATTGTTATGCTACTGCTACTTGAATTTTTTTTCATAAATAGTTGTTTCAACAAAAAATTTTTTTTTTGGGTTTTGTTATCATCAAAAAGGGGGAGAATGTTGATTTCTCTCAAGAGATGATTTGATGATAACAAAAAGAGAAACAAAAAAAGTTAAATGATTCTCATATAAATTGTTTAAGTGTGTAGCAATGAATATTAACAATAAAGAATCATTTCAAAAAGTTTATCAGAAGGTTGAAAGTTCTTTAATTAAGCATGATAATACATCAGAAGGTAACTCAGAGACTTAAACATAGAGAAAGTAACTCTTCAAAGGTTACTCAGAAAGTACGTATAAGACCTGCAGTAGGGATGTAACCGGGTTGGCTCTTATAGGGTTTCCGACCCACCCGACCCGTCAAAAACCCTATAGGGTTCAACCCTATAGGGTTATAGGGTCGGGTTTGAATATAGTAAACTATAGGGTTATAGGGTCGGGTTTGGATCATATAAAAACCCGATGGATACCCGATAACCCAGTATTATAATTAATAAATAAATAAAAACATTACTAAAGGAGTAAAGAAAGAAAAAAAAAGACATGAAGAACCACTATCTTTTTTGCCTCCAAGGATTTTTTTTTTTATATTTATGGATTAGTTACGGATTTAGAACTTTTTATTAAATTTTGCTCAAGTCATGTTTGCTATAGAAATTATTATTTTTGTCCGTTAATTTTAGTCCAAACATGAAATTTAATTTAACCATATTTTTAAAATATATACAATGAAAAAAGTAATATATTAATGTGTTTAAACGTTATACAATGAATGTGAACTACAACATTTTCTATCAATTCTACATGCATCATTTCATTTTTTGAATGTATAAGAACTTATGCCAGTACCGACTTTTCTTAAATTTATTATTAAAATTTGAAAATAAGTTTTTTTTTTTTAAAGGGTTATAGGGTTATAGGGTCGGGTTTTAAATCAAACCCTATAGGGCGGGTTGGATATAGCATCAAAACCTGTAGGGTTATAGGATCGGGTCTGGTAGACCCTATAGGGTAGCGGGTCGGGTTCTGGGTTCATATGATCCACCCGAAACCCGACCCGGTTGCATCCCTAACCTGCAGTGTTGCTTTTAGTCCTCAGAAGGAAACTCAAAAGGTATAAACTGCACAAAAAATCAAGTGTTTTTCAAATCAGATTTAGATATTGAAGACCTAGCTCCAAATGTTGAGTATAAATTGGGTGTTATACTCAATGTGTTCCACAAAGTTGGATTAAATCCACAGGGCTTAATTTTAGAATTTAAACTTGGTTGAAGGAACACAAAAATACTGTTGAAGAAATGAATGTCAATTTCACAAAGCTCAAACTAATTTTTATTTTTATCAAAAGTAAATTATTTTTAAGAGAAAGTAAGTATGGATAATTAAGTATCTACAAAATCAGATTTTTGTGGATTGTGTCCAAATTATTTTCACGTGAAATGCAAATGAGCATGAACAGTAACAAGAACGTGCAGAGATTCAACAATGATCAAGTTCAAGTCCGAATTTTCAGTTTAGAGATAATCACATCATTTGTAGGATATTCGAATTATCATCTGAAACTGATTACGAAGATAAATTCAAGTATTCAAATTCAAATTGAGGCAATTAATGGATAGATTGAAGCTGATATCTCGGAAACTGAAGAACTGATCCTATGCACAAGAAATCTTGAAGAGTTGATCCAATTGTTCTTCTAACCGTTGCAGTATCTAAAATAAAAATAAAAAGGAAAGAACGAGGCAGTAGAACAACACAGAATATAGAGAAACGAGCAAGAATAATTACGTGAACATCAGAAAGTCCAAAGCATCCATTTGAATACTGTCAAATTTCAATTTTACTGTTCATTCAGCAAATAGTTGAGGAAATTCAATTCTTATATTCCTTGTAATTTGATTTTACTTTTTGTGAGTTGAGAGTTATAAGTAGGCTTAGTTGATTGATTGTGTGTGAGAATCAAGCTAAGTGAATTGTAGCCAAAAGATTGGCAAATACTTCTTGTAACTTCATTGATTTGATTGGATAGTGGAACACAACCGGTGAAGAGTACCGGGACCCTGGCTTGGAGCTGGAAGAGAGGATTGACGCACGAAGCGGAACCTCTATAAATCGATTTGCAATTTCTTCTCCTTATCTCTCTTTAATTTCGTGTTTAATTATTTATGTTTTATATGTGTGATATATGCTAAGAAAGTTAATCAGAAAGTTTATTGCATATAGTTTCTTACTCAGAAGGTTAATCAGAGAGTAAATTTTTCACATTTTTTTTACTCAGAGAGTTAAGCAGAAGGTTTCCAAGTTTTAAAGCCATTTTAATAGAATAACCAAGTGGTGTGAAATTTGTTTAAATATTGAAAAATAAGTTTGATAACCAATTCAACCCACCTCCCCCCACCCACCTTCTTGGTTATCTTTTCGGGACCAACAAGGTTCTTTTAGTACAAATGTGGGAAGAGAAAAACACATTTAGCTAATGGCATTTTAAGAATTGTTTGGTTATTACTTCAATGATGTTCTATATTTTTAGCAGTTCTTTTATATTTGAATTGGAACATATTATTGTGATTAGCACATATGCGTACATATATGTGTGTGTTACATCCTTCATGACTCACTCCTTTGGTTTAAGTTTTATTTAACTTTTTATTAGGTTTGTATAACAATAAAATTTTAAGAACTTAAACGTACTAAAATATGAGACATGCAAATTCAACTACTTTGGTTTGCTTAGGAAACAAATTCGTTATTTTTAATTTCATTTTTTTATATCTTTTTTTTTTTATAGTTAATGGGATTAGTTTAGTGAATTGTTGGACTAAACAAAAATGCTAATTTAATTTAAATAAAAGAGTGGTTCATTAACTTTATTTGAAGGTCCACACCAAGAGTAGAAAAAAAAAAAGAAATTGAGGTATACTTTTCTATTTGATAAGAGCTAATGTCATAAATAAGCTGGTTTGAATTTTATGCTCATCGCCACTTTGAGAGAGTAATGTGATTGTTACTGATATCATTACTTGTTTGATCAATGTGTAAATGTAGTGGTTATGTAAAAAAAAAAAAAAAAAGTCTTAAGTTTTAATATTTTTCCTTCTTTGGCTAACACTGACATTACAAATTATAACATTGAAATCTTTTACGTGCTGTAGAGAATCCTCCAACTCGAGGTAGAAATTGCAATCTAAAGTTGAATAATTTGCATAGTCGAGGTATCAAACCTATTATTGGGATTGCATCTGAAAATGGAAGATTTGTGAGAGATTATGCATCCATGTTTTCAACTGATATGGGCATACAAATATGTTTCCAGTGCGACTTGATCGAGATGGCTGGAAATCTGTTGAAAAGAACATAAGGAGCAACTTTATGCGCACATGCTAGTATAAATGTAATTATTTTCTTTATATGCTTTAGAAGTCAAAAGTATGAATTTTTTTCTATTGTATGGTTTAGGAATACTTTGATATAAAAGGATAGGATGAAAGCTCTAATGATAAAAAGTTGTGAGTAAAATGTTTTCCAATTTATACAAACAATTTCACGATATGTCATGGACATTATAAAAAAAGGGGGGGGGGGGGGGGGGGGGGGGGGGTGGTGGGTGGAGAAACTAGGAGGCAAATACCTTATATTGACTTGAAAGGCAGAGAGGACGTGTGGTTATCTTTATGCAATATATTTGATTTAGAGAAACATCTTAGTTATTTTGAATTACGTGTATTATAATTTCTTATAAAAACTTCTATTTATTATATGTATATGATCAATATGTAGAAATGCTCAATGGAAGGATGCTAGAATCATGGCAAAGTACCCCATTTACATCTTAATGGATCTCAATCATTTGTATAAGCACCTCATATAGTGGTATGGTTTTATTTAATCATTACTTGAGGAATATTTGATAAGAACTTATTTTGTTAATTACATGTTATTTTCATGTGCAATGTGTACTCGCATACCATTATATAAATGTTACTATTTTTGGAATGGTCAATGGGAATCTCTTATTGCTGAACAAAACTATGCACATTCATTGTTGTTTTCCTTTTGGTTTAATTATATGACGTTATCTATAAGGTTTTACATATTTCTTGACCACTATATATTATGTTGTGATAGGCCAAAATGGTTGATATGCACAGTGAGCCTCCTCTAAACAATACAGAGCCACGAACTGAAGATGACATTTACACTAAGGTCCTCAAGGAATATATGGTATGTTCATGGACTTGGACATGGTCCGAAGCCTAAAAGAAAAAAAGGATGATTCAAATTCTACTGAGGTTCAAGAATTAAGAGATGACTTGGAAAAGGCTAGAGAGGAATTGACTGGAAAACAGGAGTAATTAACAAGCACTCTACAAGAGTTAGCTAGGGCAAGAGTTGAATTGAATAATACTAATGCTAAGATGCAAGAACTTAAAGAAATAGTGGGATGCCAAAGTGAGCAAATGGCAATCATGCAAGCTAGCTTATAGGAAATAACTTAGCTCAGGTGAATGCTTCTTTGCAACATCAAATGGCAACAACCGATCCTAGATTTTACAATGCCAAATGACGACTGTCTTTTTTATTTTAGTTCCCCACTTTAGAAAACCAACATTAGAGACTTTGTTATCATTTTGGAAACTTATATTCAACATTAATTTAGACTAATCTTTATTAGTTATTCCTTTAATATATATTATATTGTGGTTATATTATGTCAACAATTTATTGGTCTTAACTTTATGTGAGTTTTACTATATTTACACGAATGGTTAAAGTAAAATATTATATAACAGGCTGTGTAAACAAAATGTAAGTGATAATTAATGGTAACCAATTATATTGTGTACTTAGTAACCAAGTTATATTTAGTAGCTAATAACACAATTTTTAGCTATAGATATTGATATTTAATGATTTTTTTCACCACTAAAGTTTGGTAGTAAAATATATGACATTTTGTTACCAACTTGTAATTGGTAGTTAATAGCATCACTTTTAGCTACCAAAAGTTATTATTGGCTACTATATTATAATGCATCTAGCTATGAAAAGCTTATATATTTGGCTACCAAATCATATGTGGTAGCTGATAGCAGTGATTTTATCTACCAACCTCATTACTAGCCACCATTTAATGACTCTTTTAACTACCAATATGTTCGTAGCTAAATGGGATTACTTGACATTGGTAGGTTGTACCCTTTAGCAACATCTCAAATATTATCAAGAAAAAATTGGTAGCTAATTTTTCCTTTTAGCTACCAAATATATTGGTAGCTAAATGTCAAATTTGTTGTAATGAATAAAGTAAACGATGATGATAATGTGATTTTTTTTTATTCATCTTCTTCTATACTCGCTTGTACTTATGTTTATAGCTCTTTTGATAAGCATGATTAAAAAAAAAAAAACCTATGATTGTTGGGGGTGATTAAAAAAAACTGTGATCGTTGGGGGGCAATTTTCTTTAAGCTATGATATAATTAACATTGCTACCATAGGCACATGGTGCTTAAAGTATATCTAAAGACGCTTGTTTAATATCTTGTGTCATTATATACAACAATAGCATATCATATAGATAAGCACTTCCTAATCATGATGGTACAGCTATCTTTGCTACCATGATATGTTGCACTTAGGGAAGTCGAGGTATAGCTAACATTGCTACTATTCTTCTTAGTGTTAATAATTTTCGTGAAAGAATATTATTGTAGCTAAAATTGCAACCATAATTTATGAACACACAAATATAGCTAACATCACTATCTAATGTTCTCCACTCACAGGATCGAAGCAATCTTGGTTGTGATGAGTTGAAGCAACTCCAAGTAGGCTTGGTAATCGTAACACCATTTCGCAAAATCAAGCTTTAAGTGACCTCATCTATGGATGATTGAAACGATTACTTCATGGTAGCTGCAATCGTTCAATAAAAGCCTATGCTCCTGAGCATGTGAATGACCATTTCTGCAACACTATTAATGAGATCGAAGCGATCACAACTATAATGAGTTGAAGCGACTTCATAGTAGGCTTGAAAGCTATAACTCCATTTTGTAGAATCGAGGTCGAAGCGACCTTATCTAAGGAAGATTATCTACATACCTTACATGCATAGAGGAACTCATTATAGAAGTCACATTGTGTTTAATTTTTTGAGAGATTTCATAGTAGTTAAGCTGAGTGAAAGGAGCTAGGTTTTTTTATTTTTATTTTTACAAATGTTTGTACTCTTTTTTGAGAAGTTTGTATGAGAGATTATTACATGGTTGGGATGATTTCTCTGTATAAGGCTTTTTGAAATAAACAGTATTAGAACTTTTTGTAGAATTGGGCTAAATAATATCTTCTTGGGTTATTGTTTCCTTTAATTAGATTTTTCTTTTTTTGGCTTATAATATTAAGCTTTAACATGAGCCTTGAAATAGATGCAATAATCCACAAAAAGTTACTAAAACGCCTTAAATGGTCATTAGTGAGTTTTATATAGATTTGTCTCCATGTAGACACCTCATTTGACAATTAACTTTTGTCAATTTGTTAATAATTAAATGTCAATATTAGTGCAAATATGCTAAATTAAAGGATTTTTTTGCATTTTTGAGATTATGATCAGAAACAAAAATTAAAAAAATAAATCAAATTAAAGGAAATAAATATAATAGATGTAATATACAATAATATAATATAGTTTTATAATTTGAAAAAAAAAAAATTACTGTTCATCTTCTTCTCCGTTGGGCAACCCGATCAGCCCACTTTAAGCCCATTTTCGGCCCACTTCCAGACCTTTTTTCTACGAACCGAGGGCATATTTGGAAACTAGGCATGAAATAATTTGTTTTGATATAAAAATCACATGTTTTCATCAATAATTACTCTTTCAAATCTAGACTTTAAATTTGGGAAAAACTCGTTTTTGGTACTTTCCTAAAAAATTCAAAGACGTGTGAAAGTTGTTTTTTAGACAATTTAATGATTTGGAACGTTACAATATGGGAGTTACACATCATTCATTGCATTTAATTGGAAAGTTACATTGGTTTTGACTTTGATTATTTAAATTTTGTCCAAAACGTGTTTTACAAGCCTTAGGTTCGGAATTGATTGATTAGGAAGGTTTTGGTCGAATTAAAGCTTATAAATACCCTCCTCATCTTCTATTTTGGAAGGAGGAAGGGAAAAAGAGAACAATTAATTTACATTGATTTGTTCGGAATCATGAGGACTTCAAAAGTCCTCAATCAATTATCTCCCATCCTTGCCGATCTGTCTTCGTTGGTCGTCCACTGCCACGTCATTGTCCCTCCGCCGTTGCTTGCTGCCATCGCCAGACTGCTCCTAGTCATCATCATCGTCATCCTGGTCGTCGCGAGTCATTCTTCGTTCATCCGCTCATCGATCCTCTACACGCTGTCAGTCTTCATCCTAGTCGTCTTTCAATTCCTGCACGTGAGCCATCTTCATCCAGGTAAGTTTTCCTTACCATATAGTGTATATATATATAATAATATAATAATAATAATAATAATATATATAATTAGTAATAAATTATGTTTTCGCAAAATAGATTAATAAGTGAAATTAGTTGAAGTTTTAATAATATTAATCATAGTAATATTTGTTTGATGTTAATATAATAATAGTGTGAAGTTTGTGTTTATAAATAATTGTGATAGTTTTACATGAGTTTTTGTGATGATTGATATTATGATGATTTGTTTGTTTTAAAAAAAATCGTTTTGACACCTAGAAAAATTTGATTTTTATAAATTTGTTCAAAATTAATTTGATAGATTTAAGAATCACATAAAATTAGATAATTTTTATTAAATCATAAAACTTAATGAACTTAAAGTGATAAGATTTCAAAATACTAAAATTAACCAACAAACTAAATTTTTCTTAAAGAACTACGTGTGGTCTGATCCCGATTAGCGGGTACGTAGGCACCTAAATGGGCGACTCAAAATATGTAAAAAAATTATTTTTGTGATTTTGTTTGTTTCTCTTAGTTTAAGTAAATTTGTACATATTTGTAAATAGTTAGAGCCTTGTAAATAGTTTAGATTTTGAAATTAAGGTTTAAAAGAAAGCAATTTAAAATTGGAAAGCTAAAGTGGTAACCGTTTAGGTTTTAATAGGTTAGCCCCGACTCAAGTTAATTTTGGTTCTCGTTTTCAAAACGATTTTTTCGGATCAGTAGCAAAACCGAAATCAACCTACCTATTGGTTTTGGTTTATCTTTTTTCTCGACTTTAGTCGAGTGGCGACTCCAAAATATTTTCAAAATTCAAAATTTCCTTTAATTCTTAGTCGAGGATTCGTATTGAATGGGTTAGGGTTTAGTACGAATCGGATTAAAGGAAATCGAACGAAATCAAAACCCAGGCTCGACAGCTTGGCGACTCCACTGGGACAATTTTTTAGAGGGCTAGCCACTTTATGCTTTTCATATTTAAATTGCTTTCTTTTGTAATAGTTGTACTAATCTTTTTGTTTAAGTGATGCAGATAAAAAAAAAAGAGAAAAAAAAAATAAAAAAAGGAAAATTCTGCAAATACCCCTAACTAGGGAAGGTTGAATTTAAGAAAAATGTGTGCTAGATGTGGTCAAACCCTGCCACCTTAGGTAACTTAGGACGGGAGGCACCAGTAGGTCTCGGGTGTTGTGGTTACCCACCATTCGGGACACGAATTAGCCTCCCACTCCGGTTAATGTGGCCCATGGCCCATTAATTGGGGACCTTTAGAACCCACCCTTCTTGCATTCACTACATGAAGAAGATGATGATCAAGCATTGTGGCCCATCAAAGTGTTTTTCAAAACTTTTTACAAAACAAAACAAAAGCTGAATTTATAGGAGTTAACTTTCCTTTGTAATCCGTTATGTAAATGTGTCTTGTAAATCCTTGTAACCTCATCTTTGTCCTTTGTAAATGTATATACCGTGTTGTAACATATCTCTTTTGTAATATGTAGATTAGGAAGTATGCAAGCAGATATATGTAGTGGCAACATGTGGGCCCATCTTATTCCGAGATCCATGTTCATGAGCCTACTAGTCCGTCGATGCCCATTTTGAACAAGTGGTTACAAACTTTCAAGCCAAGACAAAGAGGATTCATTGAAGACCTTTAGCCTTATTCTTTCTCTACCAAAGGTCCAGGTCCCCATTCATCTTTTTAGGGCCTTGTTTACTTATGAATATTGATGAGGCCGCCTTTTGCCTTGGTGAGCACACTTTGAGTCCTACTATTGAGGAATACACAAGGCTTCTTCAAGCTCCACCAACTCATGCGGGAATATATGCCCTCAACTTAGTAAAGGGCCATCAATTTGTTTCAACTCCTTTTTAGGGATTAAGAGGACCGATGTATCTAAAGCTCTCAAGAATTGCAATTCGGTCTCCATTCGCTTTCTGACTTGTTCAAATGGTTTGGATCTCCAAATGGTTACAAGGACAATAAGTCCATCTTTTGTGGAAGTGTAGAAGCATGGGAACAAAATCGCATCAATGCCTTTATAGCCGTATTTGGTACTATCCTCTTCCCGAATGGGGATCTATTCATCCACTATCGTGTGGTGGAATTAGTGGACCAGTTTTTGGCAAGAAAGTCTTATATCCCGGCCTTGCTCGCTGAACAAAATAGATCTCTCAACCACTTGAAGAATAGAGGCCATGGGAAGTTCAAGTCTAGTATGGCACTTTTGATAGTTTGGTTTGCTAGCCACACTAAAGATTATGGGAGCAATTTGAGTCCGCTTGCCACATTAGAGACGGTTATGATCTTATTTTGAGCTTTAGTGAAAGAGTCCGCATTCAAGATCTTCCAAGAACGATGAGTGGGTGCATTTACTCCAAGACCTAGAAGCTCACACATTCCTTTGGATTGCTAAGTGGTTCCATTCTCACGCAATAACCATGCACGGAGTATGCGGCAGTTCCTTTGATTGGTTTGACCGGTCTACGGATATTATCCGCTCGTGTGATAAGACAATATGGAGCACTTCAAGATATAACTAGCAAGCCATCATTAGAGGAGGTTAATATGGATTATGATGACCCCGAACGTTCCTTTGGCACAAAGAGAGGGAAAGCTAGGGATGATACAAGCCAAATGGGAGACAAGAGAAATCAAGCCGATCTACGTGATAGAACCCATCAATACTGAGATGAAGAATACCGCCACTAAAGAATACATCCTCAACCAAAGGCAAAGGTAGAAGGGTTGGAATTTCAAGCTCCGAGGTGTTGAGTCGACCACCTACCACTCCCGACCCAGACACAAGCTTATATGGAATTGACAAAAGCTGGTGGAGGTTCCTTCCAAGAAATGAAGAAGAGGGAGCGAGAGATGGAAGAGGAAGTGCAAAGTTCTCAAGCCAAGGTTCAAGCACTTGAAGCTCAACTACGGATGGCGAAGAGGACTATCGAGGAGCTGAAGGACCGTTTAGTGTTCCTAGCAAGATTAGGCGTTTGGTTTAAGTTTGAAGTCTCTTGGTTTAGCTTTTCGGTTTTGTCATGATTAGGTCATGTATTGACTCCTTGAATAAATTCAGCTTTAATGAAATAAAATGGTTTTTGCCACAAAGCTTCTTCATCATCTCAATTTGCATGCCATGCGCATGCTTTTCTTTTCTTGTCTCTACATGTTCTTGTATAACTCTTTTGTATATATTTTGTTCACTAACCGTTTGCTTGTTTTTGTGTATATTTTTTTTACCACTAACCGTTTGCTCGTTTTGTTGAGAATTATAAATAAATAATAAGATTTTTGCTAAAAAAATAATTATATATGTATAAATATACATAGTTTTCTCTAAACTTGGAATTTTTGTTTATGATTTTCATCCCGTTTCTAAAAGATAGCTCCTAAACGGTCCGACCCGATTCGAAGTCCAATAATCACTAGGTCCAAATCCAGAATGGCTAGCAACAACACAATAATTCTGGCATTTCCAATCCAATTTCTGAGCAAAGGTTCACTGCTTTAGAACAAATGGTGTTTCGAATGACCGAGCAAATGAATCTTCTTGCACAAAACTTAAAGGCCCCAAGATACTACCGAAGGACATTCCGGGTAAAGAGAGATGGTAAAGCCATTGAGGAACAAGTAATTAATCATGAGCCACAAATCACTGTCGAGACCGAATCTTCCGGCCTTAAGAAGGAAATTGAGGCTCAAAACAAAGAGATGGAGAAAAGGCTTTTCTCTCAATTCAATGAGAAACTCAAAGCTTTTGAGAAAATGGAAGGATTTGATCAAGCTGGAATCACAAACTTTCCTACAATCGAAGCTGGGGCTTTCCCCGAGAAGTTCAAGATTCCGACTTTGAAAAGTATGATGGTACTGGTTGCCCAAAGTTGCATACTAGGCTCTATGTGAGGAAGATGAGCCGGTACACTCAATATGAGCAATTTATGATCCAGACTTTCCAGGATAGCCTTACCGATCCAGCTTTGACATGGTATGCTCAATTGGATCTTGATGAGATTAATACTTGGGACAAATTGGCTAGGGCTTTCTACAATCAATACAAGTTCAATATTGAAGTGGCCCCGTCTATGTGGGATTTAGGCAATATGAGGAAGAAGAAAGATGAGTCCTTTAAGGAATATGCTCAAAGGTGGAGATCAATGGCATCTATGGTATCTACCCCTATCCCAGAGAAGGATTTGACTTTTACTTTCATCAATACTTTGGAAGAACCATTCTTTACCCATCTCATTGGACATACTACTGCTAATTTCTCGAGATAGTATTGGCCGGATGCAGAATTGAAAATGCCATTACTACCGGGAAGATCCATGTGGAGAAAAAGACTACAAACTCCAAGTACTTCAACAACAACAAAGGAAAGGATACTACTGTCAGTGTAGTCAGCTCAACCCCATACACTAAACCTACTCAATCCTACGCCTACCAATCAACCCCATACACTAAACCTACTCAATCCTACGCCTACCAATCAACCCCAAACACTAATCAACCCTTCACCCAGTCACAACAACCACAATCCCAAAACCAACCATTCAATAGACCCAAAAGACAGTTTACCAGAATTCCCGTACCCCTTAGCCAAGTTCTAGCTCGGCTTAGAGCCGACAATCTGATCACCTTTGAAACACCCAGAGAAGACTACAAGCCCAAATACTTTAACCCTGAGCAAAAATGTGATTATCATTTGGGCAAGTGGGTCATTCTACTGACAATTGTTGGAGGCTTCGGAATAAGATTCAAGACCTCATTGATGCTAAATTGGTCCAACTGGATTTCATTGAAACTCCAACCCCTAATGTTAACACCAATCCTCTCCGAATCATGGGCCCACGATCAACATGATCATGATTGAAGAATCTGAGCCTTTTATTGGAATGATCCAGTTCGATCCGAAAAGGGTAGTTATCCAATGTCAAGAGGAGCAGAAAGAGGCCCCATATAAGGTGAAGTCGATGAGGTATCAATTCCATGTACCCATTGCACCGAAAGATTATAAAGCTGCCCCATTCAACTATCAAGCTGTTAATCAAGTTCCCAGGCCCATGGTCGGCAAACTTGGAAAAGCCAGAGCCCAAAGAGAGAAAACATTGGCAGAGGAATTCTTCCCACAGAAAAAAGATAAGGAAAAGGAGGAGAAATCTGATGAGAAAACGGCCTTGACCAAGATTATGAAGATGAGTGATTATAAGATTACCGATCAACTTGCTAAGGTCCCGCTCAAATATCCTTGATGGGTTTATTATTGACTTCTGAAAAACACCGGAAGCCCTCTTTAAGATACTTCAACAAATCAAGGTTCCCGAAGGTGTTGCAACTGAAACGATGGAACATGTGATGAATTCGGTATTTGCTTTGGACCAAATCTCTTTCTCACCTGATGAATTGGGAGCTGAAGGCACTCAACACACGAAGCCCCTATTTATAATGGCTAAGTGTAATGGATTGATTGTAGCCCGAGTCCTCATTGACAATGGGTCATCTCTGAATGTTTGTCCATTGGCCACTTTGAACCTACTCGGAATCGATGCATCTGATCTTCGATCCAGTTCCACAATTGTTAGAGCTTTTGATGGATCCAAGAGAGGAATATCAGGAGAAATAGACTTGGAAGTTACTATTGGGCCACAAGACTTTACTATTCCATTTCAAGTTCTAGACATACCAAGATCATTCAATTTGTTGCTTGGAAGGCCTTGGATCCATTCAGCTGGGGCAATACCGTCTAGTCTGCATCAGATGGTCAAGTTTATAACAAATGGCCAAATCGTTACGGTACTGGGTGAACAAGATCATGCTATCTTCGAAGACACTGCTATACCTTATATTGGCGATGAAGGATCCGAAGACTTTGGTTTACAAATTTTTGAAGAAGCCAATATGATTCAAGAAGAGGGACATTTAGGGACATTTGGGATATGTTCCTACTCCGGCTGAGATACAAGAGATGAAAAGGAAAGCCCGAAGAAGAGAGGAGAAGAATGGTATAATTCCCCTATTGAGTCTCCAGACATCAGAGTCACATTCCCACAACCTTCTCATGTCCAGAAGCCGGACATTGCATCAGTTATGGAGCCTTCTTGCAGCTCCCATCCGGTTCAGGAGTTGAATAATTGGTTTACTATTCCCCTTAACTCTAGGGTTACCTTTGAGTAAGGGTTGAATTCATGAAGCGTTTTTATGTTTTGTTTCTTTTATCAGTTGCTCAAATAAAATGTACTCCATGAGTCATATTCATTAATGAAATTTCTTTGTTTTTTTCTATGTTATCTCTTTTATCCATATCATCACTTTCTTTTTTCCTCACTTTTCTTCCTTTTTCTTTATCTTGCCTTTATTCAGATATGATGATAACGGTGAAAGTAAGGGATATCTTGCGCCGATAGATAACGAAAATACTGATATCACTTCCGGCCCTACTGGGTTAGTCGTCGAAGGTGATATTAGTGATCACACTGGGATAGAGAAAAGTTGGCAAAAATATGAACAAGGTAGAATTGAGATCAGTGAGCCCACAGAAGTAGTAAATGTTGGAACTGAAGATGAGCCTAAAAATTTGAAAATAGGCACCACCTTATCCGCTGAACAACGAGAAAGATTGATAAAATTATTGACTGATTACTTAGATGTGTTTGCATGGTCCTACGAAGATATGCCTGGTTTAGAGACCTCTATAGTGGTTCATAAATTACCGACTAAAGCAGATATCAAACCAAAGAAGCAAAAATTAAGGCGATTTAGACCAGATATCTTGCTTAAGATTAAAGAAGAAGTGAAGAAATTATTAGAAGTCGGTTTTATAGAGGTATCCGATTATCCTGAATGGGTGGCCAATGTGGTCCCGTACTTAAAAAGAATGGAAAGGTTAGAGTTTGTGTAGACTTTCGTCTAAACCAAGCTAGCCCAAAGATAATTTCCCTTTACCTCACATAGATGTCTTGGTGGATAACACAGCTGGAAACCATCTATTTTCATTCATGGATGGCTTTTCGGATACAATCAGATTAAAATGGCAGAAGAAGATAAAACCAAGACAACCTTTATTACTACTTGGGGAACATTCTGTTACAAAGTCATGCCTTTCGGCCTTAAAAAGCTGGGCAACATATCAAAGGGCGATGGTTACTTTATTCCATGACATGATGCATCAAGAAGTCGAAGTATATGTGGATGATATGATTGCTAAGTCTAAGGAAGATGAGGATCATGTGGAAATATTGAGGAGATTATTTGATAGATTACGGAAGTTCCATCTTAAGCTGAATCCTGAGAAGTGTACGTTTGTGACCTCAGGGAAGTTGCTGGGATTCGTAGTCAGTCAGCAAGGAATAGAAGTTGATCCGGATAAGGTTAAAGCCATACTTGAATTGCCTCCTCGAAGACGATCAAAGAGGTTAGGGGCATATTAGGACGCTTGAACTACATTGCTCGGTTCATATCACAATTAACCGACAAATGTCGCCCTCTATTCAAGTTGTTGAGGAAAAATGCAGCTATCCATTGGGATAAAGATTGTCAAGAAGCATTTGATGAAATTAAGCAATATCTAATGAATCCACCATTGTTAGTAGCACCAACACCTGGTCCCTCTTTTCTGTATTTGACGGTACTTCCTGAATCAATGGGAGGTATGCTTGGACAGAAAGATGAAGATGGGAAAGAACGGCTATTTACTATTTGAGTAAGAAATTCACTGAAGGTGAACAGAAGTATACTGAAGTGGAAAGAACTTGTTGTGCTGGTGTGGATCATGCACAGACTTAGACAATATACATTGTATTATTCTATAGAGCTTTACACGAAACATGACCCTTTGAAGTATCTGGCTCAGAAACCAGGACTGATTGGGAGAATTTCCAAGTGGCAAATGCTGTTTATCAGAATTTGATATCACTTATGTGAATCAGAACTCAGTTAAAGGTCAGGCGCTTGTAGATCAGCTGGCTGAAAACCCAGTTGAAGATAATGTGATTGATGGAGAAGTTCAATTTATGAAAGCATATTGCTGCAGATTCGATAAAGAATCAGAACAGTTCACCCCTAAATGGAAGTTGTACTTTGATGGAGCAGCTAATGTATGTGGATGTGGAATTGGGAGTCTTAATATCACCAGATGGTAATCAATACCCCCTTCGGCAAGATTGACGTTCCCTTATACTAATAATGTGGCAGAATACGAGGCTTGCATCATGGGTCTCAAGATGGCACTTGACATGGAGATAGATGATCTTGAAGTATATGGAGACTCCTCTCTCATCATCTTTCAAACACGAGGAGAATATAAGACGAAGGATGCAAAATTGGTGCCTTATCACCAACATTTACTAGAATTGGCACAAAAATTCAAAGAAATATCATTTACTTATATGCCAAGAAACCAAAACCAGTTCGCGGATGCATTAGCCACATTAGCATCTATGATTCAGATCACTGATGGAGTTGAGATCCAACCTTTAAAGATTCATTGAGGAGGAACGACATTTTGCTTGAATACCGAGGAAGTCCTAAAGAAAGATCCCTGGTATGCTAATATCAAAGAATTCCTCCAAGATGGCAAATACCCTAAAAAGCCTCAACAAAGGAGCAAAAAACGCTAAGACGCTTAGCAGCTCATTTCATGCTCAGTGGTAATACATTATACAAAAAATCATTTGACACTACTCTCTTGAGATGTGTAGATGAGGCGGAAGCAGAAATGTTGATGAAGGAAGTCCATGAAGGGATATGACTGGATATATGCTAGCTAAAAAGATTATGAGAATGGGTTATCTTTAGATAACTATGGAATCAGATTGTATCAAACACATGAGACATTGTCACTTGTGCTGGACATATTCCAATAAGATAAATGCTCCTCCCAAAGAATTGCAATTGTTGTCTTCACCTTGGCCCTTCTCGATGTGGGGTATGGATATGATAGGGCCAATTTCGCCAAAAGCCTCAAATGGTCACCGATTTATATTAGTGGCGATCGACTACTTTACCAAGTGGGTTGAAGCATTCTCGTACGCTAATGTTACCAAAGGAGTAGTTGTCAAATTCATCAAGAGAGATATCATAGCCAGATATGGAGTCCCTGATACAGTCATTACAGACAACTACCAATTTGAACAACAAATTAATGTCTGAATTGTGCCAAAACTTTGGAATCAAACATCGAACTCTACCCCATATCGACCTCAGATGAATGGGCAGTTGAAGCGGCCAACAAGAACATCAGGAAAATAATAGAGAAAATGGCTATCACTTACAAAGACTGGCATGAGATGCTACCCTTTGCACTCATGGCCTACCAAACATCCATCAGAGTATCAACAGGGCAACCCCCTATTCATTAGTCTATGGCACAGAAGCAGTTTTGCCAGTTGAAGTTGAAATTCCATCACTCGAATATTGGCAGAAACCGAATTGGATGAAGCTAAATGGGTAAGAAACAGGATTGATCAGTTGAATCTCATTGATGAAAGGAGGATGACTGCTTTATATCATGGCCAGCTTTACCAGCAAAGAATGGCTCGAGCATTTAATAAGAAAGTTCGCCCGAGAAATTTCAAAGAAGGAGACTTAGTCTTGAGAAAAGTGCTCCCGAATGTTCAAGATCCTAGAGGAAAATTTACTCCTAATTATGAAGGACCATATGTAAGAAGATGTTGCCTGGTGGTGCATTAATTTTGACTAGAATGGATGGTCCAGATTTGAAAGACCTGTAAATTCTGATGCGGTCAAGTTGTACTACTCTTGAGAAATTAATGAGAATTCTATCAAGTTCAGAAAATTTGCTGACTACTTTGTTTATGTGTGATCTAATTTTTTATCTATCGACAAAAAGATATCTTGGCGGTCTCCAATCATCAGATCGGTCATTGACCATTCACCTTAATTGATAAGTTCTCTTTCATCCTTATATCTTCCAAACACTTAAAACACGAGTGTATTGTGAGAGAGGTTTGAGCAATTGATAAAGTTATAAAAACATGTTAATACTTTGTGATTTGATCTTTTCTTAAAGAAATTCCATTTCAGGGGAAAAATATAAGAAGTCAATAAGTTGCAAAGTAAAGAAGATTTTAAAAATCATCTCTTGTATCGTCCTGTGATTAAGACTAAAAAGAAAAAAAAATGGGGGGGGGAGGGGGAGAGGGGGAGGGGTTTTGGTTGTGGAGAGAGTTTCCATTTACCATCAAACAGACAATGGATACTCAATTCAGAGGATAGCCACTGTGAATGCATTCTAACCTGACGGAGTAAACCTAGTGATGAGCAGACTTCACCAAGTGGTCTGACTAGTTTAAAGCTTCTATAAGAGTCTGGTAAGTTTTTTTTTTTTAAAAAAGAAAGAGAATGAATAAATATATTGCTAGGATTAAGTTTTTCAGGAAATTAGCTCTAGAAGCCACTCAAAGTAATAGGAAATCAAGAGCTCAAGACATGAGATTTGCCACTTGGGGATCATAACATGAGACCCAATTCAAGAGGCATTTTAGAACATGAAGTATCTCCGCGGAACATGCGAAATGTTTCAAGAGTCTTTTCAAGCTTAAGGATCGCTAGCTCGGTGGAGCGCTTTCCTTCTTTTCAAGCTTAAAGGATCGCTAGCTCAGTGGAGCGCCTTCCTTCTTTTCAAGCTTAAAGGATCACTAGCTCAGTGGAGCACCTTCCTTCTTTTCAAGGTTAAGGATCGCTAGCTTGGTGGAGCGCCTCCCTTCTTTTCAAGCTTAAGGGTCACTAGCTCGGTGGAGCACTTTCTTTCTTTTCAAGATTAAAGGATCGCTAGCTCGGTAGAGCGCCTTCCTTCTTTTCAAGCTTAAAGGATCGTTAGCTTGGTGGAGCGTCTTCCTTCTTTTCAAGCTTAAAGGATTGTTAGCTTGGTGGAGCGTCTTCCTTCTTTTCAAGCTTAAGGATCGCTAGGTCGGTGGAGCGTGTCATGCCCCAAATGGTACCCTAAATGTGACAGTCCGCCACACTCTATATTTAAACTTAAGTAAGGCAACCTTAGCCTTCCCATGAGTTTGAACATCGGGTGTAAGGCTCACTTTCAACATACAGGGACCATACTTTGCTTCGTAGTAGTTTAAGGAGACATACATAGCAGCCAGAATGTAAATCATATCCATTTCCTTTAGATCTATTCTATTACATGAACTAAGGGGCATACCCCCATCAACAATGTTAAGAGTTCTCAGGCTCACAAAATTTCTCATATTATCCTTCAAATATCAATTTAGGAGACTTGATTAGAAGTCTGTGCCTACTTCTAGGCCCTGGCCTCATCAAAAGCTCCTTAATGTCCAAGAGCTGTACGTGATGATAGAGGCTCCTTGGAGATAACCATAAGTATTCATACTGCAATAGGAAACTATTGGGGTATAAGCTACACTAGCTAAGTGAGTGAAAACTTTAATATTGCAATTAAAACATAACATTCAAACAAGTGATTAATCAGTCAAATGAAATGCATCAACACGTGAATTCAACAAACATATGACCATCCGGAAATCATATGTGGATGGACTTGCGCCCTCCATCCCGGGTTAGCAGATTAACGAATCCTGCGGTACGATGCCGTTTAAGCTCATGGTCAACTGAACTATAATTTTGTTTTATGGATCACGATTAACCAATATATTCATTTTATGGATCACGATTAACCAACATATTCGTTTTATGGATCACAAAAAACCAACAAATGCTAATGCTCCATCCCCATCGTGATATGAATGAGTTCAAGTTTATCTTTAATGTCTAATAATCAATTAAACCAATTCTTTTAAGTGACTAAGCAATATTCACAGACAATCATTTCTATTCTACTATACAAACAATGATTTATCACTCGGCTTCGATACTGTTTAAATTCAATTCCACATAACAATAGCAGACAAATATAATTCCCAAGTAACCCCATCATGCATATTCATTTTTGTCTTTGCCTAGCAACTAGTGCATCTATCACTACAATCACAAGCAATAATTGAAATTGGACGTAATACTCACTCGGCCATGGTACGCCGGTCTCTTAGTAATAATAATCGGGTGATAGGGATTCGTCGTTCTTGGGACCACTTGCCAAATAAGAATACCCTAATGAGAACTTCATCACTTAACTAGTCCAAACTATGTATCAATACTAAACAAAATCGTGATTCTCGTTATTTGAGGAAGTTCCAACTTAAAACACAGCCATAACTTGATCATTTTAACTCGGAATTTCGCAAATTTTATATCGATCTCTGTCTACTTCGAAAGATTTATCTATTTCTAATATTATTTACAAGTTTTGAAAACATTTAGGTCACAGAACAGAGGGATCAGATCTGATCTGTAACTTTTTCTATTCCGAAAAATTGTTTTGCACTTGATCAAAGTGTATCTAGTTGATGATTCATGTGTATATAAAATATGAACGAGTTCCTAACATGAATGACATGTGATGAGTCCAATATATGCATGACCTTGATGATTTTTTATAATAAAATTTTGAGAACTTCTAATTCTTATAAGACTCCAACAATAACTACTTCTTGACTCCAATTTTCCAAATTTGGTATCTCACTAATGTTTTAGGATTTCATTCTTAGAAATTCCTTGTTATCTAAATAAAAATGAGTCTTCATCATCTATATTATCCAAGACCTTCATTTCCACATAAAAATTTACATTTTTCACTTTGCAAGTATGTTTTTAAATAGGCTTTTCACAAAAATCCGAATTTGGAAAAATCCATTTCTAGCATGTTTCCTTTGAGAAAACTTGTATAATGCATTAAAATTTAAGGCTTTACTATATCCATTACCTAAAGACTTCATTTAACACATAAAACATGCATTTTGAGCTTGGATACTAGGGGTTTACATAGGCGTCATCAAAAGTTACGAATTTAACAAGTTGAACACTAACTCAAAATTTTTCATCTTAATTACACTACTTGTTTTACACATTACTCATATCTAAACTCATTTCAACTTATAAAAATCATTATTTAGTGATACCTATTACTTATACCCTTCCTTTTTCATGTGAAATATGAGTTTCAAAGTGGTTTCAATGGTTTTTAAAATAGGTCTTGAAAACCATACGAATTTTCTTTTGAACATTTCTAACAAAAACATTTTCTTTTCAAGTTCTTTGTCTTATCTTCACAAAGATCTACCATCTATCATATTTATATATACAAGACTAAGTCTTTATGAACATTAATGTATGATAACACAAAATATCCGTATGAACATGAATGTCAAGAAAAATGTGAGTGTCTAAATGCTAGATCTACTACTTTTAGTGCATGAAAATGAGTCTAAAAGCATGAACACATATTTTCTATGCAAGATCTCTACTTTTACATGCATAAACATGATAATATTTCAACAAAAGCTCATCAAACACAAGATCTACTCTTGTGATGGCTTTATATTCATGTATTAGCATTTTCTTATCCCTAACACTTGCTCATGGGGATTTAAGATGAAAATACACATGAATGGTCTTGTCATTACAAGATTAAGTAGTAATAAAGCTTGAAATCATCACCTAAAGAGAGATTTGGTGAAAAAAAGAAGAAATGAACTTCAAGTGTGTGTGAGAGGGTGTATGGCTCACGGCAATGAGAGGATAAAGGGAGAGAGCTTTGTGATTTTTAGACAAATGAAAGTGAAATGAAGGAGAGAGAAAGTTAAAGATTATTTATATTAAGTGAATTTAGGGTTTGTTTGAAGTAATAAAAGAGATAAAATAAATCAATTTGAAGGCATATTTGGGGGGGGGGGGGGGGGGGGGGGGGGGGGGGGGGGGGGGGGGGGGGGGGGG